>VWYO01008182.1:0-20343 GCA_013400275.1 Rhadina sibilatrix
CACACACAGTACTTAAACCATTCAGAAGCCCGTGTCCAAACACACTAAGGCATTGCAGAAGATGTACCTCTGACTCCCGGAATTCTCCGCAGGGTAAGCGGTGTAGTTCCCATCTCCGGTAAAAGCCGGGTTATCCAGGGCAGGATAGGCAGGGCAGAAGTGAGGAGAAGCCGCGGCGAGGACGGGCGAGGCGCTGGGGGCGGCCGCGCTGCAGCAGCCGAGCAGCGGGGGAAGGCAGGCGGCCCCCGCGGCAGCGCCTTCCCGGGATGGGTAGGGCGGAGGGATGTACTGCACCACCGTGGCGCCGTGGAAGGTTATCGGCTGGTTGATGCCCGTGAAGACAAAGGACTGTCCGCTCGCAGCCTGGTCGAGTTCCGACGCGTTTTCCTCCCTCTCTTTACAGGGCTTGCAGGTGAGCATGTTAAATTTACAGACGGCGATCAGAATAAAAGTCACCCCGACAGACAGCAGAATAGGCCCCAGTAACTGAGTCCACTCCAGGTGAGTAATGCCGTCGTACTTTATCCATCCCATCACGGTGAAAGTGATCCCCACCAGCCCCAAAAACACACCTGAAAAGAGCAGAGTGGTGCCAGCTTTATCCCCATCTGACACCAGGGCATCAGATCTGTTTGGCTGACACGGAGTGACAGAAAAGACATTCAAGGAGAAATCTTCCACATTGTTGTTGTTTTGAGCCATCACTGAGCGTAATGTGTCTTCTCCTTCAGGAGAAAGGGGGCTTGTAAAGGACTTGGCAGAGCATTTAAAGTCAAAGGTTCAGGTTAGTTATTCAAGAACTTTGTGTGTGTATGGTTAACAGAGTCCATGATTTGAAAGAATAAACTCTGCTTGGAAGAACAAAGGTCTGGGAAGTGAAGCCTGAAGCCATCACTCAAGATTTCTGGAACCACCACCATCACTGCTGAGATGGGTTTACCCCTGCATGACTGCCTGCCTCTTTGTGTTTCTTCCTCTTTAATTTGGCACCCATGATACTGTGCTCATTCTGGGTAGCAGAAAAAGCAAGCTGGAGCTATTGTGGCTTTTCCTTGGCCCAGGCTGGCTGATGCATCCAACATATGGACAGCATATGTTTAGTCAACAGCAGCGAGGAGATCCTTGCTCCCCACTTCCTGCTCCATTTTCCGCAGGAAAATTCCACATGGCCAGGGATAGGAATGCTTTTCCATGCTGTGAAGCGTGACATTTATAGTCGTGCATGGACCACTGTGCAGCTCATTCTGCAGTTTATGGTTTAAAAAAATATTAAAGTAGGCCTTCTGATATTTTTCTGGGGCAACCACTAGGTGAGCAGGACGGTTAAGTGGCAACAGGATGGTGAGCTGAAAAGCCTGGGAGAGCTGTTGGCTGTGGGAGAAACATTATTTCCAGACAGCCAAAGCTCTCCAGCTGGTTGAAGGCAGCATAATTACCCTATATTTTCCCCTTAATTCTGGACATCTTTTGTTCTGGGTTTTAAGGTTTATAGAGAATAATGCCCAAATACCCTGAATAGCACATCACTGCAGGAATGAGAAAGCATCTCCTGCAATGCTAACTTGACAGAATGAGGAATCTTACCCTACCCTCACAGATATCTAGGATACTACTTCTTCACATCACAATGAATTGTTCTGCTGAACTCATGTCTCTTATATTAAAGACAGATCAAAAAGACTGATGAAATTTCCTGTTTCCTAACAGTTTCAGACTAAAGTAATTGCTGTTGGAGGATTCTGGTAGAATGTCTTTGTGTAATTCCTTAAGGAGAGGAGGAAAAAAATTCCATCTGCTCAGTTTTGACTAGCATGGCAGGGTACTACACACAGGACATCGATTACTGCTCAGGCAGTAGAACACATAATGCTGTTTCCTGCTCCCAGCAGCTCTGGGGAAGCAAGCTTACCCTGAGATTTATAAGATTAAAAATAGCTAGAAAATTTACCTTTTGAGTAAATTACAGCTTCTTCAAAGTCAGTAAAAGGGCCTTTAGTCTGCTGTGCATTCACATCACACTGTGTGACAACAGCTCTCTCCTGGAAAGGGCTATGCACCAAATTTGGCACCTTCAGAATGGATGCTGAATGCAATTGCAGATGTCTTTCTCATTTTGTAGCGCATAGACCTTGAGGAATATTACTGCTGGATTCCTTAAAAAAACAGCTGTGAAGCTTCCAAACTCAGCACTATTAAGTCACCCCTGTTACCCAGGGTGTCAAAAATTTTCTGACAAATACACTCAAGCCTACCCCACAACACTAAGTCTGGTCAGGATTCTCTGCACCTCTTGAGCAAAGAGACCAGTCTTGCAAGGCAGTGGTTTTGTATGATGACAACTAAACTGAAAGTGCTGAAATACTAGATAAACTGTACTTGCATTGGTAATTATAGCCAAAGTTTAAATCACCTTTAACCCTACATTCGTTAAACTTAATGGAATGAACTGTTACTGCTCTTTACAAGTCAGGTTTTTCCATACCATGAATCATCCTTGCCACTGCTGAATCCTTCAGGCTTTCCAACATCCTTTTAAAAGCAGCACTATATTATAATAACTCTCTAGCTAATAGTTTATACAGATGTAGTGTCACCTTGCTCCTTTCATTCATTCAAGAACTCTGCAACTGCCATTTGCAATGGGATCATGCTGGAGTACTTCCTCAATCCCAGAGAACGGCCCTCAGATCCTGTCTGGAACCAGAATTTTCCAAGTTGGGTGTTGTGTCATCCCACAGCTGTCTCTTTGCCTCTGGTCTAGGACATGACTTCATGATTGTTGAGCAAGTGCACAGTAGAGCTGGAGAACACAGGCTTCTTTTTTTCTTTCCAAAGTACATGCCACTTGAACTTTTGAAACAGGATGGAAAACACTCTCCACTTGGTGTGCTAGGATACACATTAAAATTGGCCCTTTCCCTGTAAACTGTACCCTCTCTGTAAGACAGTTTCCTCTATGCCTCCCCATATTTCTCCAATTATTTGCCCAGAGAGTGGTAATGCTGCAGTCAGGCAGATGTCAAGGTTTTAAGAGATTACTGGATCACACTGACTTTTTTAAGACCAGTGCTTTTCTTCGCCAGTAAGTGTGTGTTCTGGGGACTCACTTAAAAATGTTGATTTATTAAATGCATCCCTTTTACCTGGTACGACTCCCAAGCAAAAGAGTTTTGTGAAACCAAGGAAAATTGGTCAGAATGAGGTTTTTCAGAATGAGTGCTGTTTTGATATCTCAACAGAGTTTTGTTCTCACCTGCTTCAGACCTTACCCTTGAACACAAGCACCGCTTTGCTTTCTGTTCCTCCACCTAATTTTCTATTACCAGTGCAGACTCCCTCTGCAGTGCTTGCTGCTGGAAACAGGTGCTCTGTACCCCCTCAGTCCTCTAACCTGTTTCAAGAGTCATCCTAGAAAACACTGGCAGGCCATCACTTCACCATTTTTTTTTTCTCCTTATCTTACCTATTTTTACACATTCACATTATCAGTTGTTATACAACATTGTAGTTGTTCACATTATCAGCCTGTTGTAGGAAGGTTTTATTTCCTTACACACCAGTTATATAAGCAGGGACTTATTCAAAGAACATGCAAAAGAAGCTGCACAACACACAGTATTGCACATTGGATTAGGTTTAAAATGAGTAAGTACAAATTATCACTCCATAATGTAGGGAGATTAAGGAGCCAGTGATTTGACTTAGTGGGACCTTTCCCTAGAGCCAGGTAACTGCACATGGTGTCTTTAGTGGAAAACATGAATTACACGTGTAAGAGCAGTACATGAAGAACTGCTGTGAGTGGGTCTTTCAGCCCTGAGCTCCTGCACTGCCAGCCCCAAAACACAAATAAATAGTGAGGAGCAGGTTCAGCCAGCTGCCCACAACTGCATTTACCAGCAAGGTGGCTTTATATGCTTTGGAGAACATTTTCCTGTGAGCGGGCACACCAAAATGAAGGTTTTTCCATGCCTAATTGTTGAGATGAATGCATGTATGATAGAGCGAGGAGCACTGATCCTCCAAATGAAGTCTGGCATGTTCACTGCAGGACTGTGGAGGTATTGGCACTACCAGTCATGACTCTGAAGAGAGAGGATGGAAAAGGGATAAATGGATACAGCAACACAAACCACAAAGGATGGATGGGGTGGGTACAATCCAGCAAGTGCTGCTACCACAAAAACATAGCAACATTTGCAAAGACCTGTGCAATCTCAGTCGTTCAGATGAGGTAATTGTTCATTTTTTTAGTTGCTGTTGATGGAGGAAGACTTTTCCTAGAGAAAAGGCATTCATTTATATTTTTGTGAATTCCTCTCATATGCAAAGAAAGGACTGCAGTGTTGCAGTTAGAAGCAGAGCAGTGTCAGCACAGGCAGCAAGGGAGACCTTAACTTCACTTAGAGAGGGCAAGCAACCCTTACCTCCCACTTTGCCTGTTTAAGTAAGTGTGAATAAGTAACCAACTTGATTTGCTTCCTAGCATTTGTATGTCAAACACTTAAGCTAACCTTAGGGCAGAAAGAGGGTTACAGCACCATTAGTGGGACAGTAAAGAATCTCACTTCCTCAATAAAAATGCTATTCCGTATTATTTTAAGCTACTTTTATAGTTTTACAAGGTGTTGCTTCCTTTCTAATACAGACATTTCACTCCTACTCCCCACATCAAAAATTCCTCCCTCTAATGCCATTCACCCAGTGGCAGCCTTCAGTGGTGAGGGCAGACCTGCTAGCATCTTACATTTTCTGACCTTGCTTCAGCATATTTCAACAACACAGTAAGCAAATACTGTTGCACTGGCTATGTTAACTACTTCAGTGCTGAGCACTTTATGGAGATGCATTCAGCACATCCACTGAGTTTTCAAGTAATGATTTTCTAAGTCAAAAATAGAAGATGCTAATACAGCTGCAAACTTATCTGTTTCCTAAGTATCTTCTGAAAATTGCACAGAGATAAATTCCACTTTCAATCCTTGTTTTCAGTGGCAACACCTATCCTTCCCAGGAAACTCAGATGCTGAGTTTGTTTGAAGTCAGGTTAGCAGCTTTCCAAACCATGGCTTCTGTGAAGACTGATTTTTTAGAAATGATCCCCACTAAAGACTGCAGTAGGTGATCAAAATACAATAACCTTGAAGGAGAACAAGATTGTATCTCTGTCAGAGAGAATTCACCTGAGTCAACACATTCTGTTTGATTTGTCTGGTTTCTTGGGTACATCTTGGGAACAACTGACTCAGCAAACTGAAGGCAGCAGAAAAGGTTAATACTTTCTCAGTTCACCATCAGATACAACAGCTTTTTTTTTTTTTGTTTTTTTTTTTCCCTTTTTTTTTTTTTTAAGATGATGAACTATTTCCAGAGTTGTTTAAACATGTTTTGATATTTAGCCTTTTCAGAAAATGAGTGCTCTGAACAACAGCATGAAGCTAACATGGGCTTTGTTACATGGGATCCTTCCAGTAAAACACCCCAGCTTTTGTTCTTGTTATATAATAGAAGGATAAATTGAGAGAGAAACAGGTGCCTTAGACATGTGCAAAGCTTTGTATGCACAAATCATGCACAGCAGTGGGTCCCACTGTTTAAACAGTAGAAGCAAAAGCTTAAAAATAATCACAAAGATGGCAAACTACAGCTTGTATTGCAGATTGCATATAAGGATATGCAATCCTTGCAAAACTCACTAGGTAAAAAATGTTTGAGAGAAAAAAGAGGACAAAATGCCTACTGGCCTTTGAGGATACCCTTTCCTCATACAGACATTTCCCATGGCTGAGTCATGCCAGTTTAATCAGCTCCTACCTACTAAATCCCCTCTGTGCTGCATTTGCTCATTACTCTGTGTGCATAAGCCCCTCAGCTCTATGGCTGGCTAAATATACCTCCCTTGCTGGCTGGTTTGTTTTTGTGTGACTGCACCAAGAGCTGTCCTAGCATAACTGAGGGAATGATACAGAATTGGAAATAAATGGCAAATGCAGGAGCTCCTGAACATCTCTCTAAAGCAGTCAGCAGGTGAGAGGCAGGTTCATAGAAAGGTGACACAAGGCAGTCACCTTTCCCTAGGCACAGGAGAGAATTTAAGTTCTTAATTCATTGTTTGGCATTCTGTTACAGCCAAGTTCTCTGAAATTCAGCATATGCTCAGAAGTTGAACTGAGCACACAGGTGTTCAGAGACTCAGCTGAACAATTCAGAGTTCACTCTTGCAAAAAGTTTTAATGCTGGCAAACTCACCAGGCTGAACCAAGTCCAAAGTGTAGCCCTGCCACTTTTCTGGGCACAGAATCCAGTCTGTTTTTGATCAAACAGCATTTGGAGCAAGTTGTAAAATGTCAAAGACCAGCCAGAAACTCAGTTCCTCCTAATTATCTTTACCTACTACAAGCCAATCCTTCAGTTTGGGAACAGTTTGTGTGTGCAAACAAACACAAAATAGAATTAGAACCTCCATCCTGAAGGCAGGCCACTACCACTACCCTGGGGTTGCAGCAGGATGGAAGAGCTGAGGGGGTTGTATTTCTGAAGGGTCTGCCAAGTGCTAGTTCAGTTAAAAACATATGTTGCATGGGTTTCCACAAAACTGCCTCTCCTGCATCTGCTGATAAGTAATGTCTGCACCTCGAAGGTACCATTGCTCTGTGCTGCTCACTCTCACACAATAAGCACTCCATGTATAATCCATGAATGATGATATAAAACAGCAGAATAATCCCCCTGAAACCAGTCATTACCACAGTTAAACTGTTAGCCTATTAACTATCCTCAGGGCTGCCTTTGGGCTCTTAACTGCAGCTAAAACTGATTTTCATAGGGATTATACTTACATAAGGACCAGAGATAGTCTAAATATGGAGTGTCTGTTACCAGGCAGACCAAAAGGTAATCACTGAAGCTCTTCATAGCATCTTTGGCACTAACCTTAACATCCCTATATGTGAATGCTCCCCGAGTAATTGTAAAGACCACAACTATGCAAACAAGTATTTTCCACAAAAGTCATGCAGAAATAGAAATAAAAACACTTCCTAATTATTTCTTTCTTTGAAACTCCAAACAGATTTAATTAAAATAATCAAAAAAGTTGGTTTCTACTTAGTGGCTTCATTATAAAAAGAACAGCTATAAATAGAAACTGAAGCTGTAACAGAACAAGATGAGCATTTCATGTTCTTGCAGTGAACTCCCTTCAGACTACTTTACTTAAGAGGCCCAGCCTTCTCTAATATTTCTTGAAATCCAAGTTCATTGTTTGTTCATCCTGATGAAAAATTAGACACAGCCAACATTATTGCTTTTATTACAAAATGTAAATAAAATCAAAAATTGTAAATCTGTGTGTACATTTTAATTAAAAATTAAGTGAACTGTCAGTCCTTTACGAACTGGTGTCAGATGTGGCTAAGGAAATAGATGAAAAAGATGAGGAAGAAGATGGTGAATATTCATTATTTGTTATTGATGGTTTTTCTTCATATTTTGGTGGCGATTCAGAAGAAAGGTATAGCATTGGTAAAATATCTGAAGGTGAGCTGCTTCCAGAAATTGTATAAACGGATTCATAGTCTCTAACAGCAATTGTTCTGTCATCATCAGCAAGCTGTGCTCTATAAAACACAAAACTATGTATTAGCATAATTCATTTATCTACAGTGAGTGAAATTTGACTTGATTTACATAAACATACATGTATGCACACACTTCTAAAAATCCCTGAAGCAAAGAACTTGCATAACCATTAGGATTTCATTCTGTGGGCTACATTATGACTCACATGAAAATTCTATAATTTCAGAGGGGAAGTGCTAAACAAGCTCCCTTCTAACCTTTCAGATCACCAGTCACAGCCTGGCTTATGGGTATTAGCTGCTCCTGGCTGTGCTGTTTCACAATCTTAGTAAATCTTCTTCTGATCCTTAGATCCTAATGTATCTTCATTTTGTAGTGTATCACATACACAGTCACCTTCCTTTAGTCTAGTTACTAGACTAGACTTAGAACTGCATCAAAAAAAATCACAATCCCTAGCCTTTTGAGATCTTATGTGAAAGGCAATCAAACTTTATTAGGCATTCCAGCAATCCACGACAGACATAAGGAGTTCTATTCCCACTCAGAGCCAGAGAAACAGAACCAACTGGACATGACCAGACTGCAAAGCTCCCAGTGACATTCAAAGTGGGCAGCCAAGTATATCCTGTCCTCCTCTAACCATCATAGCTGGATCAAAATTGGTTGAGCCACATTCTTCTGGTACTTTGCTCATCTCACCCTGGAGCTGGCCCTTTAGCATATTGCTTCAGCTGCTTCACAAGAAAAGGGAAGAACCCCTTGCTCCTCACGATTCACTCCCAGAGCTGGCTCCTGCTTTTGTACATACATCTGTACCCACATCAGTACTGAGTGAGCACAAACACAGAGCACATCTTCAATGTTGTTACTGGTCTATGAGGGTTTTCAAAGGAGAGAGAAATACAAGACAAATGCTGAGGTGCTACGTAACAGATTGCAGGAAAAATGCAAGCAATTCTGGGATGAGACCATGACTCAGCTTATCAGTAGCTCTCTCGTCCAGCACAGGCTGCAGCACAGTGCTTGCTGACAGAACACTGAGCACTGCATCAAAGAGGCACCTTTGTCCAGTAGCCACCAACTTAGGAAATGCGTGTCCCCTGTCATATTTGGGATCTCAACCGATGGCACCGTTATGGACGAGCCCACTTCTCTTCCATGGGAGTGCTTGGGAAGCAATTTGCACTACTCAAGATGCCCTGACTGCCAGCAAGTGCTGAGCCACTGTTGGGGAGGATGAAGCAAGAAGGTCCTGCAGAGAAGACTTATTAGTAAAAGACTCAAAAAGTATAAAACCTGTAAGAGATATAGAATTAAAAGCNCACAAGAGAGAAGGATTGAGTGGAACACCCAGAGCTAGTGTCAGTTCAGCGGGTCTCTGTGAGGACACTGGGAAACATGGAAGGGCAGCAGCTAGAGCATCCCCATCAGAAAACACCACAGGGTGAGGTCAGGCATTCTGGGTTCTGTATCCAAGCCTGAGGTGTTTCATCCACTCCACTAGATACTATCCCAACAAACGGCAGCTTTGTGTACATATGTTCACAAGACAGAGAAATCCACAGGTATTAAATCATATCCACGTGATTTTCCAACAGTTCCAGGGAGGGTGACTCCACCACTTTCCTGAGAAGCTTGTACCAATGCTTTACAAACCTCCCCACAATAAAACCCCTACCTAATAACGAAGATAAACTATTCCTGGCACAGCTGACAGTCATTTCCTCTTGTCCAGTCATTTGTTATCTTGCAAAAGAGGCCAAGCCCCATCTTGCCACAACCTCCTTTTCAGTAATTAAGGAGAAGAACAAGGTCAAGTCTCCTTTTTTCCAGACCTAAAAATTCCAGCTCTCTCAGTGACTCCTCACGTGAATTGTGCTTCAGATCCTTCACCAGCTGTGCTGATCTTCTTTTGTCACACTCCAGAACCTCAGTGTCTTTCTCACTGAGAAGGATCCAAAACTGAATCACAGAATAGCCTGGGTTGGAAGGGATGTTAAAGTTCATCTATTTCCAACCTCCCATGCCTTGGACAGGAACATCTTTCACTAGACCAGGTTGCTCAGAGCCCCATCCAATTTGGCATTAAACACTCCTAAGGATACGACATTCACAACTTCTCTGGGCAACCTGCTCCAGTGTCTCACCACTCTTACAAGTAACAAAATTCTTCCTAATATCAATCTTTCAGTTTGAAATCAATCCCCCTTGTCACTACATGCTCTTGTAAAAAGTCCCTCTCCATCTTTCTTGTAGGCTCCCTTCAGGTATTGGAAGGCTGCAATTAGTTCACTCTGAAGCCTTCTCTTTTATAGGCTGAACAAACCCAATTCTCCTAGCCTTTCCTTACAGGAGAGGTACTCCAGACCTCTGCCATCTTGGTGGCCTCTTCTGGACTCAACATCTCCCTGTCCTTCCTGTGCTGGGACCCAGAGCTGATGCAGCACTGCAGGTGGGGTCTCAGCAGAGCAGAGCAGAGGGGCAGAATCCCCTCCCTGGCCCTGCTGCCCACCCTGCTCTGGATGCAGCCCAGGACACGTTTGGCTCTCTGGGCTGTGAGTGCCCATGGCTGGGTCATGTCCAGCCTCTCACCCTGCAGCACCCCCAGGCCCTTCTGGGCAGGGCTGCTGTGATCTGTCCGTCCCCAGCCTGTGCTGATACCAGGGTTGCTCTGACCCAGCTTTAGCACCTTGCACCTGGCTTTGATAAAACACATGAGATTATCATAGACCCACTTCTCCATCTTGTCCAGATCCCTCTGGATAGCATCCCATACTTCAAGTCTGACAACTACAGCACTCAGCTTGGTGTCATCTGCAGATCCAATTGTATATGTCATTAATGAAGATATTTAATAACACTGGTCTGAATATAGACCCCTGAGGGACATAATTTGTCAATGAAGTCCATTTGGTCTCTGAGAAATTGACCACTACCCTCCAGATGTGACTGTCAGGCACCTTGACTCGTACAAATTGCTTCCCAAGCACTTCCATGGAAGAGAAGCAATGGCTTTGTCGTTCATAAGAGTGCATAAGAAACAGGATTCATCCCACAAAGCTTCAGGAATGACAACAAGGTCCTAGCCTTCCAACAACACAATGGTTTCCAGTGACTCTGGTTTGTTGCCTCTGCTGTGTGCATTGGTGTAAAGACACCTTAGCTGAGATGCTGGCCATGCTGCCTTCCTAGAGGAACATCCCTTAGTGCCTTTGAGACAGTTCTCCAGTGTTTCCCTCCTGGCTTCGGCTACCTTAGAAGCCCTTGGCACAACTCTAAAACTGCAAGGGTGCTCCAGTGTGGCCACACACTCCAGATTCAGAAGCAGAGGACTCCTGCAAGCATCTTGTCCTTCTAATCTTTAGTGGTCCCAATGGCCACACTATTGTTGATATAAGCCTGAATGCAAGTGGCTGCCTTGGCCACCTGGGCACACTGATGGCTCATGTTCAGGTGCTGTTGACCACCATTCCCAGGTCCTTTCCTGCCAGACAACTTTCCAGACACTCATCACCAACAGCAGTGATGTGCTTCCAACTGTTACCAAACTGGATATATTTCTCTAAGAGGTCTACACAGCAGTAGGGGAAGATGTTGGAAAATTCTTTTAACTTTGGCATAATAAGTATATTATTCCTGTATTCATGGTTAATGCTTAGTTTTGTCCCATACAGTGCAAATATCAGAGACTATTGTGGTCTTGTGTTGATTCCCTACATCTGTGACTAATAAGTCTTGTTCCAGTTAATGCTTCCTTATATCAGAGATTAACACATAGTAGCTGATACCTTAGTTTTGAGAACAAGGATTGTGTGTCAGAGCAAAGAATGCTAAGACAAGTACATTATGACCTGACGACTGATTTGAGACACTCTCAAGGAGAAAAGATTCATCAGAAGATCTGGAACCATATCCAAACAAGTCCATAGAAATAATTTACATATATGCATGCATTCAGGAAATGTGATGAATATGTATTAGTTTCAGGAATATAACCAGGTCTGTTAGGTTACTGAGCATACATGCTTTGTGGAGAACTACCCATGCCTGCAGCACTGCTAATGAACTAATGTTGGCTTTGTAAACTAACAAATTGGTTGGAGAGTTTATTTCCCAGCTTTCAGTGACACAATGTTGCATGCACAGTCCTGTAAACTAAAGTCATTAAATGGAAGCCCCATGGAATTTACTGACTCATAGCTCAAACCCAGGCTGATGTAGGACCATTCTAAAGATATTAAATCAAGTAATTTCTCAATCATTAAGGGCCTGAAAGTAAGTTAGGAACTCTAGACATGTGCCACCTAGCTCTTCTGGCCAGATCTAGCTCTGACTTCTAGTATGTGGCCCTTGCAATGACCTTTTTTACTCTCAAGTTAGCAGCCCACTGGTGGTAACCCACGGAGGATAAATAACCCTGCAAGCCCTTGTGGCACAGGCAAGCCTTGGGTGAGCTGGCAACTCCTGCTCCCTGAGCTTGGTGGTGTCAATATCAGGCAATTCTGCTATAATCCATGCACGTAAGGAATGGCTACAAGGGCAAGGTACAACATCTTGAAATGAAACTGGCTTTGCAGCCTCCCTTATCAGCGTGCTGGAGCCTTCTGTGATATCAAGGAATCCTTTAATCTCGACACATCGCCACAGCAGGAACAAGGCAAACCAGCACTGCAGGTCTCACTTCCTCAAGGCAAAGATAAGGGACATGGGAGAACTGAACACACTGGCAGATAAAGTAACATTCCCAGGGTCTTTGGGCAGCTGTCCTAAAATAGTTGCTGCTCTGTTTCTACAAAGGCTCTTGAAATCTGGCAATATGGGTATTATGTCATTACCACGCTGCTGTCAATGGTACAGTGGCTTCTCTTGGACAATCCGTGAAATTGAAAAGAAATCTACTAAGGGCCATTGATTTAAGAACTTCTGAAGTTCTTTCCAGTCATAATAATAACAACTTAATCCTCATAAAGGACACTCTGCAGTTTGTAGTTTCCCTAGTATACTGTAACATTTTAATGCAAATTCAAGTAAAGTATCTGAAGTAAGTTGAGTTATGAACTAGAAAACTTTGTCATGCTTAGTAGTTAATTCACAGTGCTTACATAAGGACAGGGTCTAGGACACCTAAAGAAATAGTTCAGATTTCTAAAGTCAGAGATGAACTCAGTCTTACCCATCACTGAAGATAGTATGGTATGGTGGAGGATTTTCACTTGTAGGCAAAACACTTGACATAAGACAACGTGTCACAGTTGGTGACATGGGGTCAGCAAAATAAGGAGGTGGTGGGGGTGGGAATAACATCACAGCATCACCTAGGGGAAAGAACACCAATTACTACCTCTGAAGAACTGAGCATCTCTGGTTAGACTATTAGCATCCTAGCTTTTAGGATAAATGATTTCACATACAGAATTGATACATTCTGGGCTATTGGAGCAGGTTGGAGGTACAGTCAAAGCCTAAACAATCCCAAAATAAGGATGCAGCATATTTATAAATGAAGGATTTAATTTAGACAATACAGCTGATAAGGGGGAGTGTTTATCTAGCTAAGTGACACAAATGTGGTTGGCTGTCTACAAGAAGTGGAAGTGCAAAGCACACAGTTACTGTTGGAATGTTTTAAGGATAGGAAAGTATTTTGTTTCCCTCACAAACATAAAATTAGCCATTCTAAGTTTCTCCCTAAGTGCTGCAGTGCTATAAAGGAAGTCATTAATGACTCTGAGGATTGATTTTGTCTGCCATGACAGTTTCCCTACTAAGTTACTTGTAGTTCAAGGCACACTAACCATGACTGTTGATACATAGTTCACTACTTCAATTTATTGTACAGCAAAAAAAATCTACCAATTTCCACTCTGTAATTGAAGAGTTTACAACTTCTAATTATATCTCTGGCTGATTGAGGATGTGGCCACAATTTAAAAAATACAGTACACTGGTTACGAATCAGTCTTCTGTTTAACGGGTCAGAGCTCAAGGCTAAAATAAATCTTAAATATAGTCATAGGAGTCTGTGATCTGCAGTGTCAATTACAGTGTTTGAGAACAGAATTGGGAACAAATTGACTCATTTGTGTCAGGTTACGTTGCTTTACTCAGCCAGGCCTTTCTCTTTATGCCAAAGAGGGAGTCTGCCTTTTTGAGAAAGGTAACTGAACTGACCATACAGAAAGCATACAAGACAAAGTAACATTATTCTGTTTTGGCTGTCTTGACGTGGCAGAACTGACACGCCTAGAGCTCAAATAAGTAATATTCAGATGTAAATTATCAGTGGAAAACCCCCCCACTAATTCCCAGTGTAAAGTTCCAACTTCTTTTACTCACCTACTGTAACCTGAAAAGATTCAGGGCTCTGAGGATGTTCTTCACTTTCACAGGATTCTTGGTTGAGATTTAAGTTTTGCTTCTTTTTAACATGAGCTATCACGAAGAAACACAACCCAGTGAGCACAATCAAAGGTCCCATGATCTGAAGTGACAGGAATCCACAGCCCTGGAGGCCCACGTCAGAAGTGCCAGTGTGGTTGAGCTGTATCGTATGCCAGCCAGGGCTGCACCCAGGAACCCAAATGCCCAGGATGCTAATTAACATCCCACTAGTCAAAAATAGGAATCCAAATATGAGAAACTGGGCAAACTGACAGTTCCCACGACAGAAAACAAGGCTGTAGACCTGTTCATTTTGCAATTGTCTCTGTCTTATGTACATCCTGGCCCTCGACCGTGCCAGTAAAACACAAACCAGTCCAGTCACAGCCAGCACTGGCCCAGCAGCCTTAAGGACCTCGTTACAGTCACTGAAGCTTCCAGATGGACATGACTGCAGGATAAAGACTGAAAGAAGGAATCCAGCACAGAGCAACACAGCTCCAAAAACAAAAAGGAAAAAAATAAGTTTCCCATGCTGTCCATTACTTCCTTCACCTCCTGGTGCAGGAACAGCCACTGGATACATTACAATAGAATCTCCACAAGCAGATCAGAGCTGTTAGAATTAAATGGCAGCAAACCACAGTAGATCTGTGAACATGAAAACACACAAACTAAAAGAAGAAAAAAAAAACCCAGCAAGAAAATCTACATGTTTTTTCTTACTTTCAAATTTGTTACCCAACCTTTATTGTATATGCTCCCGTATTTTCTGTTTTGCAGTATCTCCACTATGGACTACAGGGCCTACTTGAGTTTGCTGATGTTAAACGCTTATGAAAAGACAGAATTTGCTTTACAATTCAACTTAAACCAACTGTAATTGCTGTTGCACAGCTAGATTGTTTCTTTAGAGAAACAGTCTTATGATTTCATTATTTTGAAAAGTTGAATATTTGGAACAAGGACTTTCCCCTTGAAAAGAGAAAGCAACAAGAATGACAGCTTGTGAGAGATAGTACCTTAATGTAAATGAGCAATGACTATTGGACTTCTTTACCAAGTAGATCTTCTATTACATACCTTCTCAAAGCATGTAAATCTTGCTTCTCTTTCCACAAGGCAGTATAGACCTTTCTGTTTCTCTCTTTAAATGAGATTCCTGACCTATGCTGCTGCAAACCCAAGTACTGAGATGATTTTTGGTTCCATTCTGAAATGACAAAACAAAAAAAGAAAATTTTAAGAAAAAAATTCTAAAGACCAGTTCAAGTCTCACTGATTTTGCAGTTGGAGTTGATAAGCACAGTGCTCTTACATTTTCTTTAAACTCCCCCTTCTTCTCAATACTTTTTCTTTGCTCAAAAGACCTTTAAAAATAAGTTAATGAAGGTGGCTCCCAGAAAGCTTCTGAGCCCACAAGACTCTAGATTCAGAAGTAAAACAGAAGAGAACAGAAAACAGTTTTGAGGCCAATAGCAGCCCATATGGTAGCATGGATAACAAATCAACTGGATCTGGATTTACTGGGGCAAGGGAAGCCTGACTGAAAGTTAGGAACAGAGTTCCAGTCAGTAAGCTCTAGTACAAAAAAAACCCACCCAAACAAACAAACAAACAAACACCTCTGCTCTTACCTACAAGGAAGGTAGTACAGCTACTCTGACACTCTGGCCTACAGGGCCAGATGGACACCAGCCACCAGATGGTGACCAGCAACCATGGAGATCTTGGCTAACATCCATCAAAAACCAACCTGAAATGCAGGGGAAGTTCAGGCTATGGAAAATAACAAGTCTCATGGATAGACCATGAGAAGAAAACTGTACCCTGCTAAGTGTAGGAAGTACTTAAGCATGCCTGTGCTGCAGTGTTTTGACACTGCCCTCTTCCCCTCAGCAGCAGTCTCCCATGACAGACTATTTCACCTATGACTTGGATATATATAAGGACTGATATATAGGGACTGGTGGAGTTGGTCATGGATGGAAGCAGGGAATCAGCTCAGTTACTGTTGTTTGTTAGTTAATCTTCAGCCTTTTCTCTACCAGCTTCTACTGTCCTGCTACTAATTCAGATATGACTGGAAGATAAAATATCAAACTAGATTGGATCTGCCTTACATATGCCTCTGGTACACTTATTCCACAAGAAAAACAAGGTATTATGTGGTTTCTGGATGCAAACTGTTGAACATGTGTCAGCCACAACAAGGTTCATGTCACTGCCCAGTAACTGCAGTGCCCCACTGGGACAAAAATAAAACGCAACCACAGAAACCACTAGTTACTCAAATGCATAATTATTTATCTGCAATGCAAGGCAATCTATTGAGTCACTACTCAGCCACTTTTAGGAGTGGAACCCAACAAAGAACAGGCTAAGCAGATACATGAATGGTGACGTTACTACACTGTTTTACTGCTGAACACCAAACCAGGGCCCTCAAAAGCATAGGAGAAAGAAGAGTACATCACACAAGTAAAAGGCACAATAAGCACAAGATCTGAGAGGCAAGGAAACACAGCAAGAAGGCCACTGCAGGAAGCAACCAAGTCTCCTAGCTGGCCATCACCAACAGCAAACTGAAGGACTGCCCCTTGATGCTTTCCATTACTGTGAGAAATTAACTTGTAAGCTATGACTGCTAAGTGTTTCTTCAGTGTTTTGAATTCAGTCTACTGACAACCCTCTACTAAGATAGGTTTGAAAATCTGCTAACTGAGGGTCCCTTGGTAGAAGAGTCAGATTCACTCTGGGGGGGAAAAAAAAAAAAAAGCACTAAAAATAGCACTAAAATAGGACAGCATGTCACAAAAATTTTTTTTTTAAAAAAAAGAACATCTCTTGATTGATCTCAAATTGAAGACCTTTAGCTCAGCACACACCCAATACAGCATGAGCTGAAGTCAGTCTGAAGGCTCTCCTTCTGGGCAGAAAAACACCAGACTGAGATGGTCGCTTCTTTGATGTTAGTGGTCTTTGCTAAGTTAAGAAAGTTCTTTCTGATAACTGTATATGCCCCATTCTCATAAATTATCTGAGCTGGCTCATGTTTCCTGACTTACCAAATATAAAAGCTGAGTAAAATGCCTCTGAAACACACACACATATAAAGAAATAAATCCCAGCAAAGCCCAGTTTCAGACACAACTGTCTTGAGATACTTTTCTGCTGAGGCACATTAACCATTATAACACCAACACTCCAGAGAGAGCTCTGAATCCTTTCTTTGCAGTTCCCTCTAGCAAAGAAAACATGGACTTAAATACAAGCAAAAAGAACAAAATGAAATAATGTGAAGGCAAAGAACCCATAAATTCAAATATATTCATTACAAAGAAAAGTCTAGAGATTTGTCCTCCTTACTCCAACACAGTGCCTGCTTCTCTTCCACCAATCTTGTTCTTAGGAGATTAAGCTAAAACACACATTAGAAATTAAGCATGTACATATTTTCTTCATTCTTCCAGGCCACAAAAGAAGGAACATTCAGAACAGTCTGTTGTGGCTTTGAAGATGAAAGCCATAGATTTTATGCTGGAAAATCCAAGAGAGGCCAAATTTCTATTCACACTACCATGAAATTTTAACAGAAAACCCAAAGCAAGATTAAATTTATTTCCTGTGTTTCAAGAAAAAGTATTTTAATAAAGAGGCAAGTATTTTACTGTCTATGTGCTTGAAATATTTCCATTAGATCTCATATCTCCACAGGCATATTGATGTAAAGGAATCTTCCCTTCATATTAAACTCAAGTCTGAAAGCAGACATGGCAATAACAGGTCAGAAGCCATTACAACATAATCCAGCAGTGTAGAGGTTGTTAAGTATGACAGGAAGAGGGAATTGGAAACATAGCTTATAAAGGAAGTCTGGTTATAAGCTCAACCTAAATGATATTGTGTTTTACCTTTTTGTAAGTCAGGCCTATGCCAGTTATATGGAACAGGAAATAACTTCACAATTTCTTGTCATTCTTCTGTGTAACACTTGCATTACAACTTTCATATTATGGACAACTCCAAGAATTTTAAAATACTTCTACTACAATACTTCTTGAACCTTCAGAGTTCACATTTTCCAAGATTTCCACTGCAAGCACCAGGGTTATGAATTCACTCACCCATACTCATATGCAATTTGATAGCTTCATGCAGATATTATGAATTCGGGGACAGAATTAAAAGAAAAGCACTGGAAGAACTAAAACACTGCTGTCCTTCTGTTTAATCCTTCCCTGAGTAGGTCCCAGTCCCTCTCTTTTTGCTTGCAAAAGCACACAAATAATTTCATGCAGAAGTTTTCGGTCTAATCTGTGTTATTTCAAAAACTGTAATACTCTGTTAGTTGTAGTCCACAATGGAAATCCAGTTAGAATTTATAAGCATCCTTTTCAAGGACTTCAATGTTTCCAAGTTTTGAACTACCACGGGGAAGTTGCCACTGCCATTGTGCAATTATTTGTATGACATATTTTTCCCCCAGGTTTCAAATTAAACCATGACTCCTTATTGGTCAAGCTACTGGTAAGGAAAAATGCTCTCAGCTTCATTCAGTTAAACTTATATATCAAAACACAAATGGCTCCCCATGTCTGAATTCCCTTCATTGTTCTTATCTGCTTCTGTACCCACACTTTTTTCTGTCCTTTATTAAATCCCAGTTTCCCCCTGGACTGGACTCTTAACTTGACATTCAGAGACACTCATGAGTACAGGGGGTTAAACTAAACTGTAATGTGCAACCTTCATTCCAACACTCTTCCCTCCCCATGGTGTTTTTAACCACTTATTTGAAGAGCTCATAGGAAATGCTCAACAGGATATACTTTCAGTTTTCTACTTCTAAGAAACAAAACTACAAGCAGTAACAAGCTCTGAGATGCCAAATACATGCAATTTGGTCTCTTATGTGTGTAGTCACTAATTAGCACCTGACTTAGTTCTTGTCTCACAGAACGTAAGACTCAGATATCATAAAAGATTACAAGATTTGGACAGTGTGTATAAAGACCCCTAAGCTGAGAGTGGATGCCACAAGAACTCTGCCCATATGGGTTGACAAAATTGCTGTTTCAGCTTACAGTATAGGAAGAGTAATGCTGTGCTGTTATTTATGATCATTGCAGGTGGGGCAGAAGCCACCTGGAGAAGTACTGGAAAGCAGCTACAGTAGGAAATTCCAGAAAGTGGGATGAATCCTGCCACTCTCCAGAGATATGTACACCAGGGATCTTTTTCACCACAAATCAGCACTGTCAGGGATTCTGACTGTGCCAGACAGGACTGCATTCTGCAAAGCTGCCAATTCCTGTCCCTGCGGGCTACAAGAGAAAAGCAGCTACAGTAAAAGATGGTCCACAAATGTTCCTCACACACTTCACCAGGAAGAACACCGACACCACAGCGGGACAGGAGGACCCCAAAAGTCTGTCTGAACAGTAAGGAGCTTGCAAAGCAAAGCTTGGTAACCCATTGACTGGATGCCATGCAAGCAACTAGGACAGCACCCAGATTCAAAAATAAGCCCTGAAGGGTCCCGTGCTTGTGGGTGGGATGCTTTTTAGACGACACACTAGTGGCACACAAGAGCTGTGGCAAAGCAGCTCCTGTATTCTGGAGAACCTGCAGGGAGACTAGGGAGAAAGCAGACAGATACAGTTAACACCAGAGCTGATGTTTTTCAAGCAGGTAACACATGACAGACCAGTCTCTGCAAATTCACAGGAAAGTCTGTCCCAGAGGGCTGATGCATCTCGAAGCAGCAAAAGGCTTAACAAGACAAAAAGACTTAGAGATGTTTGACCACAGGACAGGCCATGGTGACCCACCAGGGAGATGCAGGGCTCCACAAGCTACCTAAAGCCATCTTGTCCCAGTTTCCTAATGCTGGCCGGGGGCATTCAGCCAGACAATTTAATGGACAAGCAATTAAGCTGTACTCCATCTGGGAAAAGCGGCACTCCATGGTGCACTCCTCGTCATGCACCAGCCCATCAGGCATACTCTAGCCTAAGTCACTTAGTCTTCTAAGTCCCACTAAGATCTTCAGGAAGATGGACCGTGCCCTAAAAGCTGCCTTGCCTCACGCCGGAGCAAGGAGCGGGCAGCCTCTCCACCACCTCTCCGTGAGGGAGCAGCAGCAGAACCCGCTCCCCGGTGCCGGCTGCACGCCAGCACCAGCCACCAGAGCACTGCACGCCAGCACCAGCCACCAGAGCACTGCACGCCAGCATCAGCCACCAGAGCACTGCACGCCAGCATCAGCCACCAGAGCACTGCACGCCAGCACCAGCCACCAGAGCACTGCACGCCAGCACCTGCCACCAGAGCACTGCACGCCAGCACCAGCCACCAGAGCACTGCACGCCAGCA
>VWYO01008182.1:21305-50714 GCA_013400275.1 Rhadina sibilatrix
CCCCGGCCCCGGCCCCGGCCGCGGCCCCGGCTCTAACCCTGCCCCGCCTGCCCGAGGCTCCCGGAGGCCGCTGCCCGGCCGGCAGAGCTCCGCGCCGGTGGTCCCGGTGCCGGTGCGCCTGGCAGGGCACGGCTGTGGCCCGCAGCTCTGGATTCGGGCATACGCGGCCAAAGTCAAGTGTGCCCCTGACATAGCTGCGATTTTGAGGTGAGGCAGGTGAGCGGCCCCCCTCAGGGTGCTGCTGGTGCCACGTCTCCCGTTTCACAGGATCAGGGAATATTCTAGATTGAAAGGAGCGCGAAAGGATCACCGGGTGCACCTCTCCAGTGAACGGCCCCCACACAGATTGAACCCACAGCCTTGGCATTACTAGAACCAGGCTCTGTTTGAGGAGCCCTTCGTGTTGTAGTCCCTGAACAACACTTGGCTTACTCCACGTGCTGGGGAACTTGTTAGGCAACCTCAGGATAGGTTGAGCCTAGATGTGACAGATCTCCTTCGGTGGTGAGCCACTTTAGCTGAAGTAGGAGAAGATGCTTTCTTGGCAGGTCGAGGCAGTGGAAGGAGGAAGAAGCTGGCTGTGGTAGCTGAGATGAGAGAGCTGTGATTGCAAGAAGCAGCTGTGTGCGTAGACAAGGAGCCAGGGAAGGAAGACCAAGTTGGGCCATTTGTAAGTGCTGTAGCCATGGCAGGACCAAGACAATGTGAGTGGAGTTTGCCCAGCTGGTGAGCAGCACCCTGCTAGCCGGTGAGTGTGGGTGAATCCATTTGGGTTTATGTGAGCCAAGATGAGCCAGAACAGGGGTGGAGTGATGCTGGGAAAACAGAGGGCAGGAGGAAAAGAGAATGATTCAAGTCTTGCTTGACAAGAGATACTTTGGTTAGACAGTATGATTGGGTGAAAATTCTATGTGGCTTTTCATAGGCGATCTGCATTTGGGTAGAGGGCAAGGGAAATTTGGAATTGAATTGATAACCAAAGAGTATATGAAAATATGTGTAGGAAGTGTAGTAAGGAGCTGTCATGGGGTAGAAATGTAGTAGGGAGCTGGTCATGGGGTAGAAGGCTTCAAGGTTTCCAGAACTGTAGGTTCCTGAGTGTTTATGACCTTTTTTGCTGTCTCAACTGTTTTAAGTCCCAACTCAGCTACCATTGACTGGACTTCAGTTGTGTAGCACTCACAGTACTACTGTGAAGGGTCTCATGGTGAGGGAAGTAACAATTCCTATATTCTATGATGAGGGAAATATTCCAGTGAAGAATTTTAAAAAGTCTGAAGACAATAAAAGAAAATTATCTGTGCTTGTTTAAAAACAGCTGAAGATTAATTCTTGCCAAGAGTAAGAAAGCATCAAAGGTAGAATCAGACTATTTTATGAAGTCTGCCAACGGTGACACAAGGAGATTTAGTTATGTTTATATGTCAGTTTTCTAATACCTGATTCTGGTTCCATTGTTTTTTCAACACAGAGCTTAAATAATTAATAAAAACACTTCTGTAGTGCACATTTCTGTATGAAGTACTTTGTCAGGCTAAGCTTTCTTCGGTTCTCTGATACTAGTTAATTATTTCTGTGATGCATGTTCTCTTTTCCTGTTACATAAATAGTTTTTTATTTTATGTAAATACTTCTACCAAACCCAACGTGCCAAGAATTTCACTTAAAAAAAAAAAAAAAAGTCTTAACTGTTCACAAGCTCGTTAGCTAGCATCTACCTAAAAATGATTTCTGTCTACAAAGCCTGTCATCAGCTTTTCCCCCTCCATCCACCACTTGTGTTTCTTGTAGTGTTGGGCTTAAGGACTTGACCTCCATGATGAAAGAAGGGATTGAAAGAATATCATTCTTCAGCTCTTGAGATTCTGACTCAGCCTGGTATGAGTTTTCAATGCATTAAGTGGCTGTTGATTCCTGCCATGGGACTGCAGTCATAAAACTGTAATCTTGAGCCATACACTGTGATTTAAGATAAGAATTATTTTTAACTATGTATTTTTTTTAACTTTTAAAATAGTAGCTGTTGAACTACAAGTAATGCATATTTTAAGTCCACACTGTAAGTGGTAGTATTTGGCAAAAACAAATTTTTATCACACGGGAAGGTACTGAGAGAGTTTTTTATGTTAAGACTGGACATAGTTGTATGACAGTAGTTTCTGGATGTTAGGGCTAGTAAAGAAAATAAAGTATTTTTGATTGGCATGGGAAGCAATGCTCTAACTATAAAAACTGCAGTACATTCACAGCTGGAGTATGACAGGGAACTGAGAAAGTCACTGCTTTTGAAATGATTTTTTGGGTTACAGTCAGTAACCCTCATGAAGACACTGACAAGAAGATTACCATTTGGGATGGTGAGCAGAGAAATATAATTGCTCATGATTTATTGATTAGTTGAGGCCGATGGAAGCCACTACTTATAGCAATAATCTGATGAAATATAAATGAAAATTACTAATTTTGCATTCATCTTTTTTTTTTTTTTTTTAATTCAGCAAACATGTTTATAAATAGCAAAGACAGTTGGCTTGAATTGTTTGCCTTAAGATGATGGTCTCTAGTAACAAAGGCACAAATGGAGTAAATAATACTAAATGCTGGTCACTTCTAGATTAAAATTCTACTGTGTGGAAGAGATGTTGATATGTTGTGTGCAATGTAAGATGGGTCAATAAAACCACAGCTGTTGCAATTAGATGTGAAATACTGGACGTGCTGAGACTGTGCTTCAGCTTGAAACATTAAGTGTGATCTGCAGAATGTCTTCAGATGTTTGAAAGCCTAGTGAGAATCCAGACCCTCCTAAACTGTCCTGGTGAAAATGTAACCATCATAGAAGTACCCAGGGTTTATAATTCACAGCACACTTTGAAGCTTTGTAGAAGATCCTTAAATCAAGGCTGACGCTGCTCACTTTGTTTCAATCACAGCTGGCCTTTTGTTGGTATACTTTGAAGCAGGAGCTGCTGAAGAGTGCATGGAGGAAATACATGGTAAATTTCCCTTAAATAATTGCTACTTGCTTGCTGTGATGGTATGGTACAAATGAGATGATGATGCAGAAGTCAAGAGTCACCCAGTTCTCCAGCTCCCACCAAGTTCTGTGCGGCCAGTTCACACTGAGAAGTTGGTGTGCACAGGAAGTGCAAAGCTTGACTGAATAGTGAAGAACTCTGTGTGTTGGTTTGTTTAGGTTCTGGTAGACCCAAAAGCTCTATACTTAGAAATCACGTCTATGAAATGTTTATTTTATTTAAGTTGTCAATTTATGGGCTTAGAAATGACTAAAGCATTGCTGCCAACATTCAGTAAGCTTTGCAACCAAACTTAATTAATCCTGAAATAGTTATTCTGTGTAGCTCAGCAGATAGCTACAAAAGAACCACAGGAAAGATTATGTTGCTGGCTGTACTGTAAGGGAGGATAAATGGGGGACTGACACCCTCCCCACAGAGCAGCAGCCACTTGGGTCTGTGGCATTTGTGCACTCATGCAGTGCATCCTAGCGACCTGTGATGATCCCTTCTCAGGAGCAACAGAGAAGGACTCAATAAGAAGACCAAGTTGACTGCTCTCTTCAGAGCCTGGAGTGTCCATGACTTGGCTGACAGTCACCATCTTCTCTTAAATCATCTTTCCTGACCTTTCTGCTCCACCCATCTAAAAGGTTAGAGGTTGCATCTGTGAATGCTGTTGCATTCATACAGACTCGATCAGTATTTCTGTTAGTAAATCATAGAATCACAGAATCAGAGTGGTTTGGGTTGGAAAGGACCTTTAAAGGTAATTTTTCCTAGTCTCCCTAGATGAGCAGGGGCATCTTCAACTAAATCAGGTTGCTCAGAGCCCTGTCACATCTGACTGTGAATAGTTTCAGGTATGAGGCAGCTACCACTGCTCTGGGCAACCAGTTCCAGTGCCACATCATCATCATCATCAAACATATCTTCCTTATAGGTGTAGAGTAGACCTACTCTACACCTACCCTTAGTTCAGTTTAAAACCATTACCCTCCATCCTATTGCAACAGGCCCTGCTGAAAGGTCTATGCCCATTTTTTTTTACAAGCTCCCAGTAAGTATTGAAAGGAAGTGAGAGACAAGTGATTAAAAATTAATGAATTTCAGAGAGGTTATGCATTAACCCTCATAAAAATCAAATAGCTTTGTTTTGGCTAAGAGAGGTAGATCCATATCTCAAATCTGTATCTTAATTTGTTTGGTTTGCTTATTCTGCTTGCATTTGATTTTTAAGAGAAAGGCATGATAGCTATTTCATTTGGTGGCACCAGAAACACATAAGCTCTTGTACTGTTCTGTGCACAGTGATACTGGGATGAGGAGGTGTGCCTAAGACAACATGCTGCACCCTTCAGAACAGGAGTCTGGGACAGACAACCTTCCCTGGCTGAAGGCTGTGCTGCTTCTCACAGTCAGGAATTGAATCCTGCAGAAGGCCAGCTTGGTCATGTGGAGGAAGGAAGGAAAGAGGAAGGCAAAAGTCTTCTGTTACTTCTCAGCCAGTGCATGTAGAGGCCCAGTCTGGACTTGAGGAAATCTTTCCACATGTTAGAAGGGCATTTTTGAAATCCTAAAACCCATGTTGTTTTCTGTTCAAGATTTTATCATAGGTGCTCTTATTTAAAAGGAATACAAGACCAGTAGGTTGGATATCCACTTAACCAGGAAAAAAGGCACAATGATTGTGTGACATTGACTGAGTGCCCTTAGCTTTTAAATGTAAATGAGTAAGTGGCAAGAGTTCAGGAGAAAGTATAAGAAAGACATTGAGGTTCTGGAGCACATCGAAAGAAGGACAACAAAGCTGATTAAGGGTCTGGAGCATAACTGCTATGAGGAGCAGCTGAGGGAGCTGGGGTTTATCCTGGAGAGAAGGAGGCTCAGAGGAAACCTTATCACTCTCTACAGCTGCCTAAAAGAGGTGAGGAGGTGGGGGTTGGTCTCTTCTCTCAAGTGATAAGCAGTAGGACAAGAGGAAAAAACCATGAATTGTTACAGGAGAAATTAAGATTAGATACCAAGAAATATTTCTTCACTGAAAGGGTTGCCAAGCATTGTAATGCTCTGTTCAGAGAAATGGTGAAGAAACCATCCCTGAAGGAAATTTAAGACATGGAACACGGAATTAATGGTGGTCAGTGCTGGGTTAATGGTTGGACTTGACCTTAAGTCTTTTCCAGTCTAAACAATTCTGTGATTCTCTGACACCAGGGACTGATTGTTCATTTCTAGGCTACAAGGTAGACTGCTTACTTTGTGTAACCTGGGGCATTTGTATTTTGCTTTGCTGGAGATCTGCATCTAGATATTTTTGTGCTCCCAACCAAATCTGTTTTACAGAGCTGTAGGTGTTGGTTTTGTGCTAGCTCAAATTACAGCATAGTTTAAATAGAAGTGAGACCTTGAATTCTCAGATTAATAACAGGTCCCAGCTGGAAGGTGAGGATTTGTTTGGAAGTATACAATGAGATCTCAAATTTTGATTTTTGCACTACTGAAAATTATTGAGTTGAGTGGTCAAAATGTGCTGGTTTACATCTATGTTAGTGAAAGGATCAATGTTTATACTGGGAACATAGTCACTCCTCTACCATCAGTGTGTTCTATCAGAGCTAAGGATGCTGTGCTTGGCCCTCTTGGATTGACACATTGAATAGAAAACAATATCTCTATCAAAGTATAGAGCAGACCTTTACGAGGTTGTGTGCCAAACATTATTGCCTTGATAAATACTATGTTCACTTCCTGGCTGGAAGCCATGTCCCCCACCAAAGCTGCTCTGTAATTCCCTTCCTCAGCTGGACAGGAAAGAGAGGATATAACAAGTCTCATGGATTGAGATAAGGACAGGGAGAGATAATTTATTTATTGCTATCATGGGCAAAACACACTTGACTTGGGGAAATTAACTGAATTTAATACCACTCAAAATCAGAGCGGGGTAATGAGAAATAAAACAAATCTTAAAACCACTTTCTCCTTGGGCTCTACCTCCTCACAGCAGTGCAGAGATGAGGGATGAGGATTGCATTCATACTTTGATCCTACCCCTCAGGCAGAGGAGCCCTTCTCCTGCTCCAACATGGGCTCCCTCCCACAGAAGACAGTTCTCCATGAACTTATCCAGTGTGAGTCCATCCCACAGGCAACAGCTCTCCAGGACTGGTGCAACATGGGTCCCTCTTCCACAGGGTGCAGTTCTTCATGGACAGGCTGCTCCAGTGTGGGTTCTCCACAGGGTCACAAGTCCTTCCAGGAGTATGGATCTCAAGATCATCTCAAGATCCTCCATTCTTCCATGGCTGCAACTGTATCTGTGCAAAACATTTTTTTTTTCTTCCTTAAATATGTTAGCCTAGAGGTTCTGCCACAGTCACTGATGGTCTTGACCTTGTCTAGTAGCAGGTTCACCTCAGAGCATTGGTTCTGTAGGACATGAGGAAAGCTTCTGACAACAGTGCTTTTGCCATACATGGAATACTATTTTTCTACCTAGGTAGATAAGTCCTTAGGCTTTGACAGTAAAAAAAATAGACTCAAATCACTGGTGTTCTATTCCACTGGTTTTGCAAATCCCACAGCTTTTTTTTTTTTTTTCAATAACCCCATATTGATTTTAAAGGAAGGTAAATGAATAATATTAACATGTCTACCTCTGCATTTAATACGTATCCTGGGGTGACTTTTTGATGCTTGTATCCCCAGCTGTCTGTTCTGTTTATGCTGTATGTTAAGTTCTGTACCTTCAAGACTAAGTAACCCCTGATAAGTAACAGCTGTGTTAATTAACCAGTGCAGCCTTGCCCCTGATGAGTAACAGCTGTATCCAATAAGGATAAGTATGAGATAAAAGAGGGGTGAGCTGGGGAGGATCCTCATGGAGAAGCAACCCTGAGGAGCAGGAGGCAGAGACTCATGAAGCAGGATCCTGGAGAGGAACTCACTGCTGTGAGACTGGTTCTGAGAGTGAAGGGGGAGAAAGAAAATGCTTGAAGTTTGTTTTGGAAACAGTATCCAGTCCTCTGCATTCCTGCACCTGGACTGTGCTCATCTGAGGCATGGACAAGCAGTGGCACAGAGACCTGCTTTGCTCTTAGTTAGTTTTAGCTAGCTGAGGCAGAGAAGTTCCCTCAACTGTTTTTGTTTTTTTTTTCCCTTTTTCTTGGGATTGTTTAAACCTGCTCAGGACTGAAAACCCAGAGGAGCACCAGGAGCTCACACCTGTGGCCCACTGGGGCCTGGGCCTCCAGAGGGAGAGATAAGAGACTGAGCCACAGCAAGGACTTTCTGAATTCACCATCTCACCTCAGAACAATGAAAGGTTTTATTGTTTCATATTACTCATTCTTTATGCTTGTGGGCACTTTGTTTGTTAAATAAATAGTTTTTTCCACTTTTCTCTGAGAGATTTCTTTTCCTGGACTGGCTGGGGACAGGGGCCAACTGTGTTTGCCTCCCAGAGGGACCCCATTCAGGGGTTCTCTCACAAATTTGCCCTAAACTAGGACAACATGTTAGTGCATCTTGTTTAAAAATTGAAAAAAGAAACAAGGATTTTTATCTTATTCATGACCAGTTTTTTCACACATGATTATAAATGCAGTATAAGTTATTTTGGTTGTGTTCTTCTGGGGATTTTTTTGGTAGAGGGGCCTTGTCTAAGCTGATTTATTTGTGTTATTTTGCTTTCTTTATCTATGTATTTTGGTATTATGGATGATGAGAAATGATTTCTCAAAGTTTGTTTTCCCACATTGAGTAATTCATCATCCCAGAAGTAAGGCAGGTTATTGTTTCTTCTGAGTGTTGCAGGTGCATGTCTGTATCCAGGCACTGGAGCTGAAAGCCTTTCTTTAACTCAGAGTATCTATGGGATGCTACTGCCTAAACTACTTGCTTCCCATGTTAAAAGGTATTAAATATCTGTGTGGCACTACAGGTTGTTGAATTCTCTCAAACTCAGATTTCTCTTACTTATTCAGGAAACGTGTAGACAGAAGTAATTTCTGAAAGCCTTGAGACAAAGGGAAATAATTGGTCTATGTGCCATGAAGAATTTCTGAATATTGATCATATCTTTTTTTCTGACAAGTGGTCCATTTCCCTTTTTATACTATACTCCAAACAGAGAATCACTGATACATCTTGGATTATCTAGATTTCAGAAATGTAAGAAGGTGCCTAGGAGACTGCTCCACCAAGGTTTGTCTTCTCTGCACAGTACATGACTCTATTATAGTGCATGGAATTCAGCTTTGTGGTAGAGCTCTTATTGAAGGGGTAAGAATATTTGACTTGGTCTGTAATATGTGCCTGAATCATATCAGACATCTTAATTGTCTTTAAGGGTCTCATATAATTTACCATGGCTGTAGGAAATCATGGGAGGAGATTGCAGGAAATTTGGTAAAACTTCAGGTGTTTGTCCCTGCTTTGAGCTTGGGAACTGGCTAGATGATGTTCAGAGTTTCCTCTAGCCTCAGATCTTCTGTGATCCCATGAGGATCTGCAGCCTTTTCCCAAGGTCTAGCGCTGGATGGCTTTTTAAGAATACTTAAGGAAAGTCCTTGGTTATCCCAAAGAGATGTTATTTTGTGCCTACTTATTCGATACTATACATCCTCTTGTCATTTTGGATGATAGTGAAGTGGTTAGAAGCTGCACTTGAGATCTAGCTTATTTTTTGTTCTCCAGCTATTTGTCATCTGCAAAGCTTCAGGTTTTTTAACATCAGTAATTGGAAAAATATTAGATATTATGAAGTCTGCAGGAGTCCATCAGAATGGTGTTTAAAGTTGATTCCCTCCTCAGTTACATCGTAAGACTAATTTTTTAATTATGTTCTTGCATTGCTCTATAAACTCAATGTTGTGTATTTCTAAATCAGGCATCTTACATAAATCCTTTTTTGCTTTGACCCTATTATTCTTATGATCCAGATTTTCAACCTAATCCTAAATTAGTCTAAGACCTTTATTTGGTACATCCATGATTGGCACTAATTATCTTAAATGTTTAATTTTCTAAGTTCTGTATTACAGTTATTTGAAATGACACCATTTCTTTTTTTTTTCTTTTTTTTTTCCCCTTCTGTAATGGTGTTATCTTTCTTTTAATATTCTAATCTTTTCCAGTATTTGAGAATCACTGAAATAAAAATAAATGATCCATAGTATGGCTTATTTAACTTCCTAAATTCTTGGATGTTGTTTATCTGATATGCTGGTTTAAAAATATTTAGCTTTAGTAGATGATGTATTAATATCTCTCTTTAGATACTCTTGGATTGCAAAGTATTTTCATCCTGTGACTACATGATCTAGATAGCCTTTAGGAGATGTGGCAAAATATTTACTGAATATTTTTCTTTCTCACTCTTTTTGTTTTTACAAATTCTGGCATTTCCAGCTAGTACAGATACCATAACACAGTGGAAGTTAAACATTTTTGTTGTTTTTTGGAGCAAACACCTATTTATCACCCTCAGTCAAACTATCTCCATGGGCTTTCCTACCCATGTGTTTAATTTGCTTTTCTTATCAATCTTGTTTATAATTTCAGGATTTGAAGCCACTATTAAATGAAGCCCTCCCTTATGTCATTGGAACCAGCAGCTTAGTTCCTGTCTCTGACTGTGATTTAGTGAACAGGTGGCCTGGGCTGGTGATGTTGTCTAAATTGGGAGATCTCATTCCCTATACCACCTCTACCCCTAGGTCAGGAATCCCTGTTTCCCAGATCCTCCTGCAAGCTGGTTCAGTTGGCTTAACTTAGAACAGAATTTTCTTGTTTTCTGGCTTTGACTTGTGTTTGGTTGGTAAGTTGAATCACAAGCAGATACTGTACCAGGGTGGTACAGAGCTGATATAAGGGGTGTTGAGTGAAGATGGACAGCTTGGCCCATGCCTTTTGACAGTATTGATCTATTGAGGAAACTGGCTCATCATGAAGCTGTAGAGGAAACCAGCTGGGTTGTGTTCAATTATGATAGGCATCTCAATCAAGGGATTATTGCTTTATGAGCACATACAAAAAGTAGCACCTGGCCATACTACTTGAATCTGATTTCTAACAACAAATGCAGTCAAGTAATTTTGACTTGGCTGTCAAATTAATGTTTAGTTGTGCAATTCACACAGGCAACTTAAGATGAAGTGTCATTTATGATACGTTGTCAACTGCAGCAGAGAGTGTTTCTTGTTTCTTTCTGCAACTGCTATGCTCCCACCCCCACTTTTGAGCTCATTCTGGCACTACAAATGAATTGCCCATAATCTGCTGACAGCCAGCAAGTGTGGCAGCTTCTGTAGAATCAAACACCCTCCTGGAAGAAAACAACTTGCTGTACAAGACTACTGAATTTCTTGACTCAGGCAGGTGTTCCAAAGGTGTTCTGCAAGATTTCAAGCCCACTTGAAAGCTAACAGTATCTCTGTAAATCCAGGTGTAAGCAGGCAGTCAGTAGTTCCAATATGATCCCTACCAGCAGCTGTGTATTTTTTTCTGATTTTAAAGTAAATACTGACTACAGCAAGGAGGTCTGATGCAGTGTGCATTATTTCATGAGGCTTACATCAGTTTCTTCACCACAGAAATAATCCCACACTATTTTTTACATGTTCCTCACCTTGACCCGATTGCTACTACTACCAGAGTTGGGTTATAGAGATGACAGGGGAGTATATGCTAACAGTATTCCCTGTAGAGCCAGTAGCATCTATGGAGAACAATGAAAGACATACTTGATATGATCTAATACTCATTTGAATCATTACTTGATTATCTGGTTAGATCTGATTGTGTATCTGTTGTAAACAAGCAATCCCATGTCTTTAAATATAGATAGTGGCAGCAATGACCATTAAAATACCTACCTTGCTGGGAGAGAAAAAAGGGCTTCCTAAACTTTAATGGAGATAGAACAAGTGTGCAAGTATGGAACACTTTTAAATGTCAAAGAGAGTGGAAGATCCTTTAACTAAAAGCAAGTGTCCAAGAGAGACTTAACAAGAATTTTAAAACAACTCTTTAAACAAAGAACCAATCTTTGACTGAACAGATGAGTAAGGTATTGTTCCTTAAAAACACCAACCAAGGTCTTAATAGTCTATTGCTTTTACAGTTCCATAAAAAAATAACTGAAAAGATCACTGAATAGAGTAGCAGGAGATTGCAAGTTGCCACTTAGCTTTTACAGGGAAAATGTAAAAATTGATGCAGAAATCTGTCTTCTGTTCAGACACTGCTGTGTATGGCACCATATGCTGTGAACACTTTGCAGCTTCTGTGAAGAGGACACTGGTGCTGTTTCTCACACAAACAAGGTCTTTTTGCTACACAAACTAAAATAAGGGCAACAGTAGAGTGTTACCAGTAGTTGAAATAGTGAACACATCTTCTGGATACCACTGTTCCTGCTGTGTGTTGGTACAAACACCTTTACTGACGACCTAGACAGCAGGTAGAGCTGAGTCTATGTTCCTGGGCCCAGAAGAACTCTCTCTTATCAGGTAAAACTCAGAACATGTTTTGCTTATAAACTGATGTTGAGGTAACAATTACCACTTGAAGAGCAGTGTAATACTTTTTTGAAAGCTTCTTTTACAATTTGTGACAACAGCTGGCTTTTCCTAATGATCAGTAGCATGAAAAGCCAGAGACTGCACTGTTGCTGCCTAAAAAGGGGATTAAGCCCTTCCTAAAACACAGATTATGGTTTCATACTTCTTTATCAAAACCATGTTACTGTAGGACTGTTTTGAGCTGGAGGATCACTTGGAGGAATGGCTAGAAAATGCTATTTGCCAAAAACCTCTTGAATTCTAATGTGTGTTTCTGTGACATCCCTTGAGGAGTAGCTGGCAAAAGCACTGCCACCTTCAGCAATCTGGAAAGGTCATTGCTGAGGAAAGTGGGGATACAGGTTCTATATTGCTCTCATTGGGAAACTTATTGTTTCCTGTAAGCAAAGGCTGGTACTTAGCTGAGTGCAGTAGTGACAAGTTCTCGTTCATAGCTAGGTGTACACAGAAGACAACCAACATGTTACACTCCCATCATATTAAAGATACAACTTCTATTCTGAGAAGTTTGATGGTCTTTTCAAGTACCTTGCAAAATGCCAAGAAAGTAGCCCTAATGGCCTACTATCCTGATTTTTTTTTAAATTTTCAACTCCTCTATGGAAAAGTTGTGCAACTTTTTTACACTTCTTCTTAAACTGTAGGGAACACCTGAGCCCACATTCATTTTTCCCTGTAATTTCCTTATTCTTTCTCCTGTGAGTGTACCTCTGTAGTCTCTAAAGGAATTATGCCAGACTAACAGCGGTTGTATGAGGGCTGAGTTTCTTGTGCTAGATGTACAAGATGCAGTTTTTACATTGAGAAATCTTCTGCATTTTAGTCCTGAAATAAAACTAAATTTATTCTGTAATCTCACTAGAAGCAGACATCCAGTCTACTGCTTCTAGTCAAGTGCCTCAGAGCATGGAACTGTGATTTCAGCAGGGGAAAAGGTGTGGCAGCACTTGGCCCACCCATAGGAATAGACTGGTGAGACTTCAGAGGGATTTCAGCTGCAGAGATGGCAGATCACAGACTACAACTGTACTTGTGTACCTGAGCACGTGTGCTGTCAATCTAGGAACTGCCCAGAAGTGAGAAGGGACTCATGCACAGGCCAAGGCATTCTCACCTGTAAAGGAGAAACTTGCATTGAAGAATGAGTTCAGGTGCTTAGGGGCTGAAAGTTCTGTCTGTTCCCTCTCTTTGATTCTCTGTCTAAATCCATGGTCCTGTAAGGTGCCAGAGAGAGAGAGTTCAACACAGGTGGAAGGTAAACAATCGTTTTTGAGCTTTCAGTGTTGGGTTTTGGTTTTCTTCCAAGCCAAGTTGCATTGGTGCATCTTTTTGGGATGCGATGTCATCAGTACTAACACTGGGGCAGCCTTAGCATTTCTGTATTACTGATGACTATTCATACAACACAGCAGTGACAAGAGAGGGAAACAGAAGGGAAGGCTGTGCTATTATATAAGGAGCTTATCAAATAGCAAAGCAGGAGGGGACATCTGGAGGGGAGAATCAGCAATTATTATAATAAGTGGGCTGCTTCCTTAACCAGGATGGAGAAAGATTTGAGTCATTACACATTATCACTGGTAACTTTCTGGAGCAGAAAACATGACTTAAGAACTAAGAACTTACAGAAGACAGGTTGGGATGTGATAAAAGGAAAAGTAGTGAAATTGGCATGATTTATGGCTAATGATTATTAACTTTTTTAAAAAAACTCCTGAGTAATGATAACTAAGTTATAGAACAAGATCTTTAAAAATAAATTCAGCTGGGACAATGGCAAACAAAAGCAATATTTTAGGTTACAGTAATTAAAAACAGATTTAAGAACAAAAACAATTGATTCTGAAGGAAGTGAAAAAAAGCAGTTGCAGAAAACGCAGAATTAGAATATTAAATGTTCAATAAGTAATCCAGAAGAGGCCTCTCATGTTTTAAAATTATTTTATTCTTTTAAGACTGTACGTATTATATTGGTTACTGAATAAACTAAGGGAGAATCCAAAAAGCAACATGTCATTAAACATGGAGGTCAAAGTGAGCTGAGGAGAAATACTGTAATAATATATAGAATTAGAGATAAAAATTATGTTTTCAGTTGAGAGACTTTGTAATCAGTCCAATCAAGGCTACCTCAACAGCAGATAGGCTATCTGATGCTTTAGTACTTTGAACTGTTTTTAGCTTATGCTATGCTTGGAAGAACTCCTGACTTTTTTTCTTGCACGCTCTTAAGTATTATTTCCCTTTCATAACAAATGAAATGGAAACCAATTATCTAGCAATTGCAAAACTAAAGATAGGCATCTTAACATCTGTGTATCTTAAGCTTTGCAAACAAGACTTGAAATGTAACCCTTTTTGCCATGATGCAAGACCTTGCTTTTTAAGTTAGATAGCAAAATTCACCGCAGTTGTAATTTGCATGCTGTTCCAGTTCATAATCAAATACCGTAGCTCCTTCAAATACCCTACATAAATGTTACTTGGCAGTGGTAGAGATAGGTTTCCCTGAAAAACTACCTGATTATGTACTGAGATAATCACAAACCTGCTTGGACAGTAGTGATCCAGTTTGCAGCAGTTGTGAGCAGTATGTGGATGGGTACAAGTCAAGTGTTAACAGACATGCCAGAGCAGCCTCTGCCAGATCTGTTACGCTTTAAGTTCAATGGATACTAGAAGAAGTTAACAGCACCTTTTCACATCCCCAATCAATAAAAGAGGTGCTGTGGGAGCAGAAGGCAAATGACACTTCAGCTCTCCAAAGCTCTAGCCTGTTTTGGCCAGCGTTAAAGACCAGACTACTGTGTTAGATGGACCATTCAGTCTGACCACTGAGAACTTGTGTTCTTCATTCCTGCCTGCCAGCAGAAGATAAGAATCAAGCCCTTGAACTACTGCTTTCCTGCATGACAAGAATTGCAGTGGTTTCCAACCAGCTGAGAAAGTCATTACTTACTAAGCTCCTATAGTCCTTGGAGTTAGTAGGAAACAAACAGATTCAAAAACATTTGTTCAGTTTCAATTGTTCTCTGTGCTCAAAGCTTAGAAGGACTAAACCATATAGACTACTGAAGAAGTACTAAATTGTCTACTCTTTTAGCCTGGTGGAAGGTTAGAAATCAGAAATAATTACTTTAATCTTCTCCCTGATTCTTCTCCTGCACACACAACAAGATATAGGCTTATTGACAAAGACATAATATACAGCATTTGATAGCACTATTTACAGACAGCAGCTCATGTCCACAAGTCAAGGTTTTTCTCATAAACATATACACAGTTTTGCCTAACCTAATTTATTAGTGAAGCAAATCAATTTAGTAAAGGCATAGGGCACTACAGACATCTCAGACACTCCAGTTTAGTAAAGATGAAATGTTTTGGAGAAGTCATCTTTCCATCCACCTTCTTTGTCATGATTTTAAATTTACAAAAGAGTTCATAATGATCTCTACCCTTTATCACTTAAAAATCAATCTTTTCAAATGTTCAATACAGGCATGGTTTCTCTCTATTACCTTATTGTTTAGAAGATCTGTGGAACTTAACTGCAAAAGTACAGGCAATATAAATCAGTATTTAAATTATATATTACATGTTTATTATGGGTGCAAATTTTTTAAATTTACATTTTATGAAAATTCAGAGTATTTACAATTTTTGAAAGATAAACTTGTATGCTCTAATTTACAGTCTAACGTAGTAACAATTCATAAAAATTCAGATCCTTTAGAGTTGTGTTTACAAATTAATTTTCTTAGGAGGCAGCTACAAGGGATATTGCTGTATACACAAGCAAGAACCAGCTTGCTACATACTTTTTTATTTAAAATCAGATAGCTACACATACTTTTTACATTGTTTTTGAGTTTCTTTACAAAATGTCTATATAAACTTGTATGGCTTCAAAATTGTAACCTGCACCCAATGCAAATGTATGAAAAACATCTGAATGAAGGCTTATTTAAAAGTGCTGAAACATTAACTACTTCATTTAACTTAGAAATTAATGTAATACTTGATCAAAAATAGCAATAATAGGTTTGGGTTTCCATTAATAAAATATTGTTGTGTCAATCAGTTTGATTGTAAAGCAGGTTACAATTAAAATTCCAATCAAAAGACTACCATTTCATGAATTGTAAGTTTCTCATCAATAAGATTAGCAAAATATAGGGGCCAAATATACGCTTCCAATTGAATCTAAGTACACTATGTTCTTGTACTAACAAGGAAACTCTCACCAGCAAAAGTGTCTAGTGTACACGACAATTTATGCAGCTTCTACAAAGGCATAATTTCATCTAAAGCTTCAGCAGTCCAATTCATTACTGGCTTTGCATGAACTAACTCAAGCATGTTTTACTGTTTTAAAAGAGAATTTGAAATAGATGCTGGTATGCTAAATGTTCATTTGAAATTGCCACATGCAGGTTACTGAATTATTTTGCCCCAATGCTTATGATTTCAACATTACAAAAAAACCAACTTGGTAATACAAATATATAGAAAATGTTCTAAATTAGTGACTAGCTTTAAAAAATTGTTACTGATGTGTCACATCTCTGTGCTTAGGCTGTAGCAAGCAGATTAGATTACAATACAAATATTAACATTGGTAGTTACAAAAAAATGAACACATGACAGGATTTGTCATCCTGCAGCCATAAAATATCCTGAAGTACAATGTGTACATTCACATAACACATCCCCAAAAGCACTCAAAGTCTGAAGATTTATAGCCAAAGCAAAGAGTAATGCTGTTTGCTTTTAGAAGTTTGCTTTTCCTATCTTCACTGATTTTTCAGATTCTCCTCTTTGGTGACATTAAAATTACTTAATGAAAAAGTCCTGCATGATGCAGCTCCCTTTATTAAAGCCACATTTAACTGCAATTATTCCTCAAGGAAGTAATTCGATGTTTTAAATTTCTTTTAAAACAAATGACAGTTTTTGCAAACCTGCCTTCTAAATAAATTGCAGTGAAAAGAATTTTTATAAAATTGTATATATAATACAAACACCATGCTTACTTGATGAAGAGCCAAACTTTGAAAAAAGAAGTGAGGCACGTGAGTATCAAATTGGATAGGCACAGGCTTTTTTAAAAGGCACAAATGTTATGTAATTAATATAAAAATAAATTAAATCTACTGCATTAACTCAAACAATCATAAGGCCCAAAAATTTTTACTAACTGCAGAAGTAAATCTCTGCTATGTTTTGCAATTCATAAGACATTGCACTTAGGAAAAAAAACAAAACAAAACAAAACAAAAAACAAAAAACAAAAACCCCCAAAAAACTCCCCAAAAAAACCCCAATATATAACAACTTACATTTTAATAATGATCCATGGGCATCAAGTTACTTTTATACATCTCTAACTCAGCTGGTCTTGTGGTATGGATAGAAAGAAGAACTACACAAGACTTAGCCTCTGCTATCTTTATAAACTGTCAATTAAAAGCTGGCAATTAAAGAATCTGAAAAATGAGTATTACTTATGAAAAGCTCAAATATTTCTTACTAGCTCTCCTACGTTTTAGGTTTAATGTTTACAGTACAACATAAAATTTCATACTTCCATTACAACTGTGGATTCCTATTTTGACTTCATCTATATAAAGTTACTAATTTTTCAACAAATTTTCCCAAGTATTGTAGTTGATCATTTACAGACAGTGTTGAAGTTAACTTCAGTGCTATTGTAAAGTAATAAAAAGTTTTCAAAATGACTCTTAAAAGTGCATTTACTCTCTGTAGTTTAGCCTCAAAGTAGGTCAATATTTTGGAAAAATTAATGCATGTTAAAATAGTGTTTGAAAAGTAGAGAAGGCAGAGTGTATTTCTTGCACTCCTGATCCAACGACTTCCACAGGTGCATCAACAGTCTGCCATATACCGTCCTGAAAAACAAAGGTCAGTTTTTTGCAGTCAGTAGGTGTACCAAATTCTGTCAGTATTTTCCTTGGAGCAGTCTGAGTGACTATGGGGAAACAAACTGACTTGTCAGAAAGGCTTCAATATAGAGTAAATATTTTATACATCCCTCATTGAACAGTTTCATATTTTAGAATTTAATACTAGAGAATTTGTAACATTAGTTTGAATATATAAGCCTGTCAATGTCTTACCAGTAGCAAATCTCTTCTTAAGAAGGGAAAGCCGATAGCCAGTGCCTACAAGTTCCACATCTGCTCCTGAAAGGGTGCTTCCTTCACTAATGAATTGTACTGCAAGTGTTGCTGGTTTACTGGGCCCTTCTGAAAGTTCAAATTTTGCTCTGAGGGATCCAGAACCTATAAAAACAACAAAACTGAGAAGCTGATTGTTTTCCAAGAACAAAAGAATCTCCGGATTTTTAGCAGTAAGAAGTGAAATTAATATGGTGACCTTTCAGATCTATTCCCAGTGGCAATCCTACATACACTTTCAAAAGAGGTAAGAATACAAGCCTGTTTTTTCCAATAGTCTGTTTAAGACAATGACTAGTGAATGATTTAAAGAGAAACAATATAAACTTCTGCAAGATTATCCAAAATGTGGGTATCAGCCTGGTACCCACACTTACTGATAATCTGATTGGTCCCTTTAATCACTTACTACTTATCTGATTGGTCCCTTTAATCATTTATACTTGCTGGTCTCCGAGTACTTACTACCACCTATCTTGTGGTAGATGGTACCTGATTCATAGATAGGAGATAATATCTGCTTTTCAGCAGCAGATTTGAAATTGCATCAGAACATTTAAGAATTGCCACGATCTGTCTGGATTAAAGTACATAAACAAAAACATTGGAAGAAATGCATTTCTACAGTAATGTACACAGAGGAAAGGAATTATTATATTATATTTCCATTAAAGACAAGGTCTGATTAAATACTTCTCAAAAATTCCAGTTGATTTTTTCAGAGACAGTGGTGAACTGGCATCACTTTGATACTATTATAAAGCAATAATGGTTCAAAATTACTTTAAGTACATTTCTGTAGGCAGTGAAATGCATTTTCAAAATCCCTACATTGCTACTAATTTCTAGTTTTAAAAAGGGTCTTTTCCTGTTCTTGCAAAGTGTGCTGGGAAAATGAGATATAAATTAAAATTAATGGAATAATTTTACTTTAAAACAACTTCAATTCCTATCAATAAGAACTGCTAAATGACAAGGAAAGTTAGTAACTGAAATGCTACTGAGGTAAAAGCAGGAACTAAAAGAAATTGTTCGATGCAGTAGCTTGTACTTGATAAATTTAGTTTAAGATCAATTTCTTCAGTAGGTCTGCCTTATTTCTGTAAACTGGAAATTCTTTCTGCTCTAAGTATAGAAACTTGTATATTCAAGTGCTTTGAAGGTTTGTTCTGTGTTTTATCTCTCTCCAACTGACAGATCACATAATGTGTTGGACCATAAAAAAACCCTCAAAATTTTATCATGCTGTTCACCAGGAAAAAAGACTTGAAGTCACTTGTCCTGACCTTGACAGTGTTTGTGCAACTTCTCTCTTTGCTTCTCTAAGTCAAGATCATCACAGTATTACTTCCTCCTGAACTGAGGGTACTATACTCAAAGAAAAGGGGAGGAAAAGATGGAATACAGCAGAAGCAGTGGGATATGTGCAGGTCTGCTGTCAACAAGATGCAACCTGGATCACTAGCAGCCAGTTCTGTGCTGCTCTGCAGGTGTACAGTATCTTTTCATCTGGCTGCATTTGTGTCTCTATGATTTTTCCTTTTAAAAAAAGCCACAGAGTTTGGAAAAAAAAAACCCAAAAAACGGCGTCTAATCCAATGTATGGAAGACAAATAGCAAAGGACCGTGAGGTTAGTGAAGGACAAAGTACACCAGACTAGAGTAATCACTTGTGTTCAATAAAATTCTCTCTGGTTTTGTTTGAATGATAACCACAACTTTGCAGCCTTTGCAGGAATAGAAGTTGTCTCTCTTCTCATGCTTGTGGTTTCTATATGAAATCGGTCATATTTACAGGCAAATCAGTGATTTCAAATCCCCTTCACTAAATTCTTAATAGGACTAAAGGCCTTTCCTTTACATTAGCAGATCATTTCTGCACAGAGGCTTTAAAGATGAGATACTTTGGCTGCTGTACTACTTCAGAAAAATATTGCACCTGCAGAGACTGCAGGAGTCAATCAACTACAGCTCAAGGCACTGGGCAGAGGACAACTATTGGTACCTTATGCAATATTGTATAAATTACCACTCTGAGCAGATGTGCATAGATCAAGTTCTTTCCTGGTGTCATCACGGTCAAAACCAAGACTCAAAATATTGGTCAAGAATAATATATCTAAGCTCAGGACTTTTGGATTATTTTTTTTTTACCCCTAGTTCTTCTGCTTACCTCCTTCTAATGTATTTAAATTATCTATATGAGGAAAGACACAGATATTAAACCTATTTTCATCTGAGTAACTGCTCACTTCCAAATAGCACAAATGCAATAATTTCCTATCCCATCTAAATTCTATTTTAGAACTACTAACTGTTCTCAGGGTACTTAATTTTATTTTCCCTTGTATAGCTAATAATTAAATTTGTCTTTTGACATCTCACTCATAATGGAATCTCTCAGGACATGATTGAGAAGAAGGTGAAAGTAAACAGCATACAGCAAGAAAAAAATGTGTAAAAAGGAATCAGAGGGCATAGAGGCTAAAATAATCACCTGTTTACTGTTAAAAAATTTCTGTACAAGAAAGCAAAACAAAAGAGTTCAACTTGCCTCCATTGTCAGACTTCTCTGAAATGCTAGATATTTTCCAACATGCTTTCATCTGGTCTGCATTCCTGTAAGAGAACGGTAGGTCAGTTACAAGCACTGGTTTTAGAACTTTATTTCCCTTGGTTTACACTGGTATATTACAAACATCTCTAAATGGAAATATAAAAATATTTGCACATTTTAAGGTAAGTCTGTGGAAAACTACAGGAGGAAAAGAGGAAAAGAGAAGGGTGTGTCTGCATCACTCCAGAGCAGTGAGCTCAGAACAACACATTCCCTTACATTTTATACCATAATTTTTTACACATTTAACACTGTCCCCACCTATGGCTACGAAATTCAAACCTTCAAACCGCTCTGCAGTCTTAAAGTGTAAGTTACTCTGGAAGCAGTCTGGAAGCTGTGTCTTGTTGCTTCATGGTGATGGTAGAATGGGGAGCAATGTTGATAGTTCTCCCCTGAGTCCTGAGAGCATGAATTTTATTCCATTTCCATTCTAGTAAAACTAATTGGCATCCGTGACACTCTGTTTAAGCTAACTTCAGACACTTTAAAGGGGCAGAAAAGGGTACCAAGAGTGTCTAAGCTGACAGGGCATTTTAACTCCTGGAGGACTTTCTAGCAGTTGCATCAAAGGAAAATCAACAACTTAAAGCTGTGAGCAGCATGAAGTGCTGATGGGTTTGAAATTGTTATTGGTATTGATGTACCAGGACTGAAATGCACACAAAAGTAGCACGTATTTACTCAAAGGAAGTCACACTGTAAGAGACTTTTTTCCTAAAAAAAGACCAAAACTCTACCACCCAGTCCACAGATGGAACAGGTAGTACATCACAAATACTATAACCTGCCTGGAACATAATTTTTTTTTTTTTTTTCTCCCCTCTGCTCAGCTTGCCAGGCTCAAAATTCTGGGTGTTGGAAGTTGCCTTGGTGAATTCACAAATGCAACTCTCCCTAAGCCTTCCCAGCTAACACAGAGTGTTTTGGGTGGGTGTTCCTGCTTTCACTCTGGCTTCATTACAGAGGGTTTGTGGAAGAAGCCTGGCTAGGGAGACTGGCTTCACCACAGAGTAGTTGTGTTGTTCAGATAGGATACTGAACATGTTCTTGTTCAGAATAAGGTTAAGATTTGGTTAAAAGTACTGTTTCCTTGAAATACCAAGTCAAGAAGGACTCAGTCCTGTAAGGATTTTTTTTCGACTTAAAATTATACTCTATTGCTACATTGTCCAATAACTGGCTGTAACTGTATTGCCACCAGAAACACCAGAATCTACCCAATAAATGCATCATGTTTGTTTTTCTTTTAAACCTTTCTTTGTAAGGTAAACTGATCTATAATAAACAAGGTTAACAAGACCTAACTTCCTTCAACTTGGTGTTCTTTGCCCTCTTTCCAGTAAAAAGACCATTTTGGGAATAAACAGTCCAGAATTTATGTTACAGCTGGGCAAGTATGTACATGCTGGACGGGCAGAGTGATTGAATTCTGCTCACTTTTTGCTCCAGGGCTGGATTACTCTGTCTAGTCCTACTACCCCCTCTGCTTGTTACAAACTTGTAATTTCCTGCTGTCAATGTCACACTTTGAAGTGCTACTGTAAATGCAGGCTCGCAGGTGGTGGCAGGTAGCTGCTAGTATAATACAATCTGCATGAGGCTTGAATTGAGGGACAGTGCTACCTGGCTTATGGAGAGCTCCTCAGTTACCCAGTTGCAGAGTTTGTTTTAAAACTGTTTCCATTAGAAGCTAATTTTTCAGTCAGAACAGTCAGGAAATCTTTTTAAAAACTGCCTTTCTGCTACTTTTTCTATACAATCTCCTTATAAGAACACATTGATACACACACAGAGAAAGTTTTTTAACCATTTCAAATGACTGTATTAAAATTCTATTGGACAAAAGAAAGCAAACATTAGAAAATTCATAAAGGCTTGTATTATTACACAGGTGGGAGGGGTACTTACTGACTGTTTCAGTTTATGTGAATTGGCTGCACATGATCTGTTTTAGACCACAAAATATCTAGACATCTGATACTACACATTTTGCTGTTTCTTCCTGTGACTTTTTTCAGGCTATGACACTAAAGAATACACTGAAAGGAATCTGAAAAAATACTGAAAAGAATTAATATTACCATTTTGCAGGTGGAAGGGAATGCATGTTTATTACTCCTCCATCTACTGGTACCACAACCTGGACATTAGACAGCATACTAGGCACATTCATTGACTCTGGATTGTATTTATAATCCACTCTCACATCAGTAGTGCTAGCATCACATTTCCAGTAAGTTGCAAGATTCAAGGGAGTGGAGTGGATGCCATTTGAAGATACCTGTAAAAGAATAAATCATTGGAAACAACTAATTAAAATATCCACCTTTTGGGCAGAATTAGGAGATGATGGTAATTAATATAAGTCTCAGTGCTGACAAAATATCAAGAGAACAATTGACCTGAGTCCATAATCACAGAATTTTGAAGACTGCTGCCTAAAGGAATTCCTGCTGTTTTAATTTTAAATAAAAACACTTAAAGAAAAGATTTAAACTTCCTCTGGCCTATGAGGCTCCATCCTGCTCTTTTATAACTTTTTGTAAGCTTTGTTTCTCTTGTGTTCTGCGTTATGCAAGATGCATGCTTGCAGCGAAATGGCTTCATCCTTAGCAGTTGTGTGCTGTGCCAATTCAGCTGCCCAACCAGCCAGCACCAGAGGACAACACCTGTCATGGGACAGGCAGCCAGCAGAATAGTTCTCACCTCTTCAGAGCATTATTTTCCTGCTGCAGGCAGGTTGAATGTTGCTTCTGGACTTGAGCTCTTTCTACTGCGCTGATGCATCTCAATCACCACCTTAATCTATTTGAGGAACCTCCTGTGCCCTGGTGCACACTCTTGCCTTCTTTTGTCAGCCCAAAGCCTTTTTTATCTGTCTGGGTTTCCACATGCCAATGCCTCATTTTTACAAGAAGAATACACAGTACTCATTTCAGCAAACCAAATTTTTTTTCCTTCCATCTTTTTTAAGAATTCTCTGTGCCTAACATGCCTTTTGCAGGTTCAGTATGCAGGATTTTAAACTATACTAGGCAGATATGGTAACTACAAGTATGAACAGCTGGACTGACAGGCACTTTTCAGGGTTTTTTTGTTGTGCAGACAGTTGTCTCAGATGTTCAGACATTTCAAGGCAGGCCTAGAAAATCTCTGTTCTCCCTTTGAGGTGAGTATGCCTTGAATATTCATGAAGACTTTTTATTAACAGAACATCATCTCACTGATGCACAGAATGGCTGAAGCTGACAGAGACCTCCTGGAGGCTGTCTGGTCCAACCCTCCAGCTCACACAGGGCCACCTCTAGCAGGATGTCTAAGCTGCAGATAACTTTTGAACATTTCCAAGAATAGAGACTCCACTATCTCTCTAGGCAACCTGTGTTCAGCGGTCAGCCACTGTCACAGGAAAAAATGTGGTTCTGGCTGTTCAGAGGGAATCTCCTGTGATTGATCATGTGTCCATTGCCTCTGATTCTGTCACGGGGCACCAGTGAAAATGGCTTGGCTCTGTCCTCTCTGTGCCCTCTCTCAGGTATTTATACATATTGATGAGATTTCCCTGAACTTACCTTTTTTCCAGGCTTAGGAATCCCAACTCTCTCAGGCCTTCTTCATGGGACAAATGCTCCAGTCCCACCATCATCTTTGTGGCCCTTTGCTGAACTCTAACCAGTCTCACTTGCAATGAAGAACCCAGAACTGAACACAGCACCCCAGGTGTGGTGTCACGAGTGTTGAGGGGAAGGATGCCCTCCCTTCACTCACTAGCAATACTGTGCCTGTTGAAGCTTAGGAGACCATCCAGGAGACAATGTGTTGCCTCTGCAGCATGAGCAGTGAGTTGTTTGGCTCATGTTGAACATGGTAACCCACAGGCCCTTTTCTGCCAAGATAATTTCCAGCTGGTGACTCCCCAAGTGTGCTTCTTCCTGAATTTCATGAGGTTCTTTTCAGCCCATTTCTGCAGCCTGTTGAGCCCCCTTAGGAGTTTATCCAGAGGGCCATCCTCATTTGGTACCATCAGCAAACTTGCCAAGGGTACACTCTGTCCCATCATTCAGACCATTAATGAAGCTATTAAACTGGAAAATCAATGTCCCCTGGGGGTCAGTTCACCTCAGTGTCTGCTCTGTTCTTCACCAGCATTTCCATATGGATTCTGTTGTACGTTGTTGAAAGGCCTCCTGAAGTCAGAGTAGACAATATCTACTGCTCTGCCCTCATCCACAGGGGCAGTCATGTCACCATAGAAGTTTGTCAGCTTGGCCAAGCATGACTTATGCTCAGTAAACCCATTCTGACTACTCCTGTGCTATTACATTGTGAGAAATCAGAATGTCACACATTCTCAGATAGATTCACAAAATGGTTTGGGCTGGGAGAGACCTTAAAGACCATACAGTTCCAACCCACCCTCATCATGGGCACAGACAACTAGACCAGGTTGCTTATAGCCCCACTCAGTCTGGCCTTGAACACTGCCAGGGATAGAAGAGGCATACAAAACTCCTCTGGGCCACTTGTGCCAGTGACTCACCACTCTCTGAGTAAAGAACTTTCTCTTAATATCTAATCTAAACCTACTCTCTTTCAACAGAAAGCCAGAACCATGCATTAAAATTCATCAGTGACAGCATCCAGAACTTAGGCAATTGCAAAATCAAACACAGTACAAGTACAAACTACAAGTCCCCACCAAATCTCTTAAAGGAGAATTTGACTTTGCTGACAAAAATAATAAAAAAAAAAAAACAGTGTTTGAAGCTTGCTTGCAGGATTGGTCTGAAGCATTAGCAAGCTGAAACAAGCCCTGTATCTTAGGGAGTGACATGAAGCATAGCAGGAATTTGCTAAGCCTGGGCAGAGTCTACACATTTTAAGTAGAGACATACCCGGAACTGGTCTAGATGAGGGATGACAGTTCACCTCCATGCTGGCAGACAAAGAATAAATCTTTTAATTTCTGGGTATATATCTGCTGAAATTCCTAAAAAATTACAAAAGGATAAAATTGTTTACCTGATACTTTAAAACATCCACATTATAATAGGATGCAGATGGATTGTGCTCTGATAATTTCTTGAGGTAGACAGTTATAGCTTGCATGTTCATCCAAAAGTCCTTAGTACTGGAATCACTTTGTGACTGATCGCTACAAAGAAAGATCATTAATTAGGAGTGAAATATTACACCATTCATTCAAGATTATTAGACATTTGCAAAATATGCTTATTCAGTATATTTCACTTTGTCAGAATACAGCTCTGCTAACATTGCAGTTACAAACTGTCACGTCAAACTGTGATTAAACTTAATTTTGTATGAATTATTAATTACATTAAGTATGAACTAACAAATGAAATTAAATACAAAAGAATACACACATATGGTTTGATTTATTATTTCAGTAATTAGAAAATACAGCATTTAAAAACATTTAGCTTAGTGTTCAAATAATTTCTCCAATAAATGAAAAGAGAAACTGCTCAGCTGAAATGGATTTCTGCTAAAAAATTCCAGATTTCCTATTTTTTTAACAAACAATACCTCCAAGTGCAATTTCAACAATTATCCTACTCAATCAGCAACCTTTTTTTTTTCCTACAAATTTCTTCCAAGCACACTGCAACACATCTGAGAGGTAGTTATGTAAAGAATCTGATTAGTGTAACGATTCAGCTTTAAAATACACTAGTAGATGGCAAAGGAGAGTACATGAATCTCCTACTACTTGTTTTCCATTTAAGCCTACTGTTTCATCATTTAGTTTTACTATTATTACTACTGTGTAAAGAAATTATTTATAAAATGCATATGAAAACACAGACACATTTTTTTTTACAAATTTTTTACAAATTATTTTTATGGCTCCTGTTATAATCAGCACAAATTTTAAGCCAAGTAATCATTGAGATTTTTAACAGTAGCAGTGGAGAGAACTAAGCTGAACAAGATTAATTCAGAAAATTTAATTGTATGTAATTAAATTAACCAGATTGCAAAGAATTCTGATTTACATAGACAACAACTTATATTTTACAAATTGTGTAGCTTACAATACAAATAACAAACAAACAAATAAATACAAAACCTGTATACAAGTTGTGCATTTGGAAGAATCTGCTCTAGTTTGCTTGTGTTTTTTACCCTGAAGCAGAGCACTGCTGGAGATGGGTTGCTGGTAAAGACTTTAATAATCCCACTTGGGAATGATAATGTCATATCACCAGTGATCTTCACAATACATCTAGAAGAGAATAAAAAAAATCAGCTTCATTGCAATTCATTAACTACCTAGTTCTAATACTAATTTTAAAGCAACCACTGTGATTTCACAATCATACAAACTGAATTAAAAACAGAAAATCAGCCTCAAATGAGGGTAATGTGACTATCTACTGTCACTTCCAGCTTTCAAGTAAGACGAAATAAGAAAGAAAAAACTTAAACTGCTTAAGCATACAGTAGTCTTGGATATTTTTCAAGCTTTGAAAATATGGCATGGCTCTGCCTAGGCAAGGCCTAAGTAGCATAGCAATGGATGTGACAGGGAATGAAGGCTTTCAGCTGCACAAAATTACATGTAATACCTACCTGACAATGATAAAAATCCTTGTCATTCTCAGTGCTCTCATTGAGCATAATTTTGTAAAGTGGGTATATGTGAACTCCTGGCATTACAGGACAATTAGCCACTGTTGTCATTTATACCCAGGGGGAAAAAAAAAAAACCCTTTGAATTCCCCTTCCAATGCACACTCATTTCCCTCCCCCAGTATGAAAAGTAGACCCAGTGTCTTTTCTTATTGTAACTCAATACATTCAACACAATTCACTATTTAACTAACTTTGTGGGATCTGCTCCTTTAAAGTAGGCATTAACAGATTCAGTAAGGGCTACTGCAACAGGCACGATGTCCTGGTTTCCAAGTCTGACAGGGCTGGGACCACGTGAAACACCTAGAATACATACAGTGTATAGGTTTAATTTTCAAAAAGCTTAGTAGGTTTCAGAACGGTTGTCTACATCTGTAATTTTCACAAGAGTTTACACCAATGTCACAGTATCATCTGAGGTATTACTTTTAAAGTGTGTAGAAATACATAAGCATGGTACAAATCCTACCACCAAAATGCAGCTCAGCAGCCTAAGAATGCAGGTATGACTGTTGGCATGACATTATGTAAACAGACACAAGGAAATACAGAGGAACACTGCATTAAAATGGCTGTTGGTGGGGGTAAAGTCAACAGACCCAAATTGACTAGAGTGCTTTAAAAAAAATCCCTACTGTATGCTTTTTGTATGGAAAAAACGCATGATAAAATGGTCACAGAAATACAAAGAATTCACTTACAGTAAAAATGATGCAAATTAAAATTAAACACAAATTCATCAATATTACCCCAAATAAGTGAACTGTTGAACATTCTTTTAATTTTTTCAGCCAACAAACATTGCAATTCCCAAGTAGAAATTGTTGGAGAAGTCTTCACTTGTTGCTTGTGCCAACACAATGCAATTCCAATATCAAAGAGATATAAAAATCAACCAAGACCTCATGCTAAGGCTTTTTGAAATGCGCATATGCAGTTGATGAAACAGTTTGACATGAGATTTCATTTTTCACAAATTTTCCACACGTGTATGGGATACAATACTGTAAGTTTCTTCTTTTTTTCTTAGTGCAGCAGTGCAGCAGATAGCATCTTACTATGTTTTTTGTACCACGAAGAAATGGTCTGTATCACATAGTATTACTTATCACAAGGAGGTACAGTCTTCATCTTTTCATAAGCAGATTGAAAATTTTCTCTTTCATACCATAAAGCAGGGACGAAATGCTTCTGTATAATATTGCCCATGGCAAATCAAACCTTTTTACTCCAAATGGCTGTCCTTTCTGAGCTCTTTCAGAAGTAAAAAGGAATTTGGGGCCTTGCTCTTCACAGAGCACCTAATATCTCACATTAGACCTTAAATTAAGAAGTAAATGAGTGAAGTAGTGACAGAAAGATAGGAAAAGACAGGAGCTGGTCTAATTCTTCTACCTCATACCTCTCTCCCCATTACAATTTCTTACATAAGGTAGTAAAATGTTCAGAATGCTTCTCACTACCATGAAAATATTTGTGCAACACTTAGGCCTCCTTAGATCCAAGAGATCTAGTCAAAAGTGTTGAAAACCAAAATTCTTAAATTAACATTAACATTAATTATTATGATTCTAGACAAAAACAACTGATTAATTCATTTTTTTTCAGTATGAACAGTAGGTCGTTTTTCTTTATTCTTTCAGACAGTACATGAATCATGATTCCCAAGTTTTTTCTCTCCCTGAAAACTACCAACAGAAGCTGTGATTCCCAATAGCCTCAGGAATCCAGAAATCATTATTTCAAGAGGCAAAAGTTCAATAAAATAATGAGTTATAAATTAATAGAAATTCTGTTTGCTGAAATACTGAACTGCAGAATTATTCTTCACTAAAGCCAAAGTGTACACTCAGTCAATGTGGCACTAAAGTTGCTGAGCTGTTTTAATGTCTTTTTTTCTGGCAATTTAGCTGTAGAGTAGACATGATTATCTTGTATACAGGTGTATCAATTATTTTAAAATCTTTTAATTAATGGCCTGATGTACATTTTTATAGCAACATTTCAAAAATTATGCAGAGTAATGCAAACATATTCATTATATTCCTATTGGTAAAAGACAAATACTGTTTGCTTGACTGGAAAGTGAAATTTATTAGAAATAATAACATTCTTTTTACTTTTTTTTTAGGGAATACCAAAGAAAATACATATGTATTTATATTTCTCTGAGACCTATTTGGGGAACTACAAATGAGATCACTTCTTTCTTCCCACTGTTCATCACCTTTTGACTCAAAAATCTATGCATTCTCCTAAAAAAACCCAAACAAACAAACAAACAAACAAACAAAAAACAAAAAAAAAAAAAAAAAACCCAAACC
>VWYO01008182.1:50899-61425 GCA_013400275.1 Rhadina sibilatrix
CACAACAAGCCCAGGCAGGGCCACAGGCTGGGGCAGAGTGGCTGGAAAGCTGCCCACAGGAACAGGACCTGGGGGTGCTGGTGACAGTGACTGGACACGAGCCAGCAGTGCCCAGGTGGCCAAGGAGGCCAATGGCATCCTGGCCTGTGGCAGCAACAGTGTGGCCAGCAGGAGCAGGGCAGGGATTGTCCCCCTGTGCTGGGCGCTGCTGAGGCTGCACCTCAAATCCTGTGTCCAGTGCTGGGCCCCTCAATTCAAGGAAGACATCCAGAGAAATGCAATGGAGCAAGAGAAGGGTCTGGAGAGTAAATCATATGAGAAACAGCTGAAGGAGCTCAGGATATTTTGCCTGGAGAAAAGAAGTAAGGGTCTTAGGGAGGTCTTATCACTCTCTACAAGTGGCTAAAGGAAAGGTGTAGCAAGGTAGGGGGCAGTCTCTTCTCCCAGGCAGTCAGCAACAGGAAAAGAAGAAATGGCCTCAAGCTGTGCCAGGAGAGATCCAAGCTGGACAAGTGCAAGAATTTCTTCACTTAGAATGGGCTGCCCAGGGAGGTGGGCAAGTGACCATCCCTGGAAGTGTTCAAGAAATGACTGGAGTGCTTAGTGCTGTGGTTTAGTTGACAAGGTGGTGACTGTTCAATGCCTGGACTTGATCTTGGCAGTCTTTTCCCAACCTTCATGATTTTGTCATTCTGTCATATGAAACAAACATAACTGCTTGTCCTGACGTTGAAAGCCATAGTTTTGTTGCCTTGCTGCTGAGAGTACAATTCAATGCAGCAATGTTCAGCTTCAGGGTTTTCTATATCTGCTGTGAGGTCTCAGATGGAAAGGAAGTGACAGCTGCATGAAGGTACCCTCACTTCATCTCAAGCTGCAGCCCAGATCAAGGCTTCAGCTCTATCACCTTCGGCGGTGGTGGTGGCAAACCTGACTTAAATGCCCTGTCACTAGCCTCAGCCTGATCACTACTGCCAGTCCCTGAGCTGTGCTGACACAAGAGCTAGTGACATAACCATGCAAATGGTTGCACTGACACCTTCAAGGCGCAGACCAAAACTGCAGAACAAAAGACTGCATCGTTGGTCATAAAAAGGGCAGATGAATAAAGCTGATCAAATGGTTTTAGCTCAGTTTAGGAACAAAGATCCAGAGAGTTTTAATACTGGCTAAACAGCTGTCATGAAAATAAAATTTATTAAAGAAAGTACTATCTTTATTGTGTCTGTCTTCTAAGAGTTGTATTATGTGTAAATATAGAAACATTATTACCTACTTGTTTTGGGAGGAAAAGGATTGTCAAAGTAAAAATATATTCCCTTTACTTGAAAGAAAGTAGTAATGACAAACTGAAGAAGCAAGGCCAAGTTTCAGCTTGTTTATGGAGCAGGGAAGTGGATAGACAGAAGATAACATCATATAAAAGTGGTTACATCAAGTTTTGGTGATTTCAGCAACATACAACTTGTTACGTAGTTGAGATGTCAAGCAACTTGTATGTGCCAGATACCAGAAATATCTGGAGAAACTTGTTTCAATAGAAATACAATTTTATTAGATGTAGTATATTAGGATGATTAGTTAAGACATAAATGTGCTTTGAGTACAATACCTGGTGGTGTCTCACAAAGCTTTTCAATTGTAGGAAGATTTCGAATCAAAAGATCATCATCTATTACATTTAAATGAAACAAAACATTGCAAGAAAACAAAATATTTCAAGCAAAAATAGATGTTAAAAATAATTATTCAAAAATACTTTGCAAATTCAATTAAGGCTAAAGCATAAAAGAAGCACTCAATTACACATGCCTTGAAGTTCACTTGGAAAAAGATAATCAGAATCAATTCTCCATTATTCAGAACAAATGGCGTAAGGGGAACAGTGAATTGTGCAAAATTCAAAACAGTACAGGATGTATTGCAAACTATATCCTCATGCCCCAGAGTATTTCAGATTTTTGCACTGCCCTATTTGATTCATACAGTCAGTGCAGATGGAACTGGCCTTATTTATTTTTCCTAGGCCAGAATAATAACCACATCAAACTTCAGTGTCAGCACACAGCTCGTTACCTCCTGCATCACCTCACGATTTCACTCTCTCATTGTTTCCAACAACACACACACATATCTCCCCAGAGCTGGGGATATTGATGCTTTTGCCACCAATTTTTTATTCCTCGACACCAGAGCTGAGACCTGAGGATGTGAGCCTGGATAGACTCTGGCAACCAAATATCAACTGTATTTTTGTGATGCTTCTCAGCATTTGTGGAACTGATGGACACTGAACTGTAAGAGCTAAGGTTGGGCAGAATTTAGTAGCTTTGCTTCTGCACAGAGTGGAAACAAGTCCACTGCAGACCTCCCACTAGGTGCTGCATAGATGCTCTTCTGAGCTGCTGAGCCTGTCTGAGGAATCCTTGGCATCAATAACATTTTCAGATAACAAAAACATAACTCAGCAACTTAGTTTAACTTGTGACTAAAGGTGTAATGGTGTTCAGGAATTAAACAGTTCAATACTGCTAAATAAACAAGTTTAAATGTCTTAAACCCTACCCTCCCCAAACAAAAAATAAACCAACTAACTAAAAAAAGCCCAATGCCTTCTTTTGATTTATGATAATCAAATATCAAAACTGAAGGGCCTTCCTTTAAAAAACAAGAGAAAACCTTCTGAAATTAATGGCAACACATTCCTTTTCATCTTAATCTTTCTTGTTTAATTGTTTGTTTTGCTTTTACTGCTTAGCTTATACTCTTAACTAACTTGAAGAAAAAGATGCATTAGATTTATATTTTGGAAACTGCAATTATGGAACAACAAACAAAATTAAAAAAACATAAAAGAACTCGGTTTTGTGAACATTTGTACTCATTCAAAATTTTCAGTACCCCTAAGTATTTCTGCACTTACACAATAGCATCTTCTGAACAAATATATGATAACATGTTGTACTTGATGGATATACAAGCATATCAAATAAGAATTCATGGAATGTTAATTGTGAATATTACTTCCCTAAAGAATGTGTTGTAACTGGATCTATGATCTAATCTAATTTAGTCTACTTTCCTGTGTCCCAGTGTCATTTAGAAGCAGACATTGCAAAGGTTCTCTCACCAACAAGTGATTCTCACAAACAGATGCAATCTGGTGGCTGAGTTGTCCTATTTCTCAAGTAAGATAAAATGGTTAATTGCACTTACCCACTGTAGGTGTGTTTGCTGCACTGAGGGAAGCAGAAGAGGATATAGAAGAAATGCTCTCTGCACGTGCCAAAGGAGCTGCTGGAGGTGGACTTGAGTTGGAGGTCAATGGAGGGCTGAATGGCCTAGGCTGAACAAAAGAGATCACAAGAATATAACACAAGGTGGTTTTAAAGAGATGAAAAAAAATTACTGTAAATAGAAAAGTTCTTATTTCATGCCCCAACCAATTCCATAATGTTTCTCAACATAGTTTCTTTAACGTTTTATCTACCCTAGTTTTTACTGTAAAGCAGAGAACCTGCATTTTCCATTGGAGTAAATTCCATTATTTCATAGATTATAGTTTTTTGACAGAGTAGTCAAGTTTAATATATTTGATTATGAAACAGTTTTTCAATAATAATAATAAGAGAACACAGTATAAGAAAATAAGACTACAGCCCTGTGTATGTGTGGCAAATATAGATTTAGAGAGCTAAAGCAGTGCTACTAATGAATTGGAAGTGAGAACAGCAGAGGGCAACTAAAACAGTTGTGACTGGAGTACAGGAGCAAGAGAGGAACAGGCTGTAGGACCAGGGTTTTTTTCAGCCCAGAGAACAGAAGTTTAAGAAAGGAATTATTAGCAGCCTCCTACTAGGTAAAAAAGGGCACACAAAAAAGTCAGTCAGGCTCTTATAAGAGATGCAAGAACTACAGAGAAGAAATGCCAGCTGGACATTGGGAAAAAGTCCTTTTTGCAATCTTGTGGTAAAATCCTGAGACAGGCTGCCAGATTGGCAGATTGTAAAATCTCCCACTCTGGAGATTTTCAAAACTCAGCATGTGCCTGACCAACCTAATACAGTTTTGAAGTCAGCCCTTTTTCAAGCAGGTTGGCCCAGAGAACTTAAAAGTCACTTCCACTCTAAATCTCTGGATGGCTTTAGGATACACTTAACTGTTAAGGTATTTAACTAATGATCATGCTGGGATTAACCTATCTGAAAGGTACTGAAACCCCCAAAGCATCATTTTGGCAGGATAACTGTAGAATCCCAGAAGATAAGGGGCTAATGTGTATGTCTGAAACACTGATAGCTGCACAGCTGTGGGACCAACCAAGGATTGTTGGTAATAACAGACAAGGACTGTTGCTAATGATCAAGGACTGTTGGTAATAACCAGGGACTGCTGGTACTAATAGACAAGGCCTGCTGGCAGTAACCACAGATCGTCGTTAATAACCAAGGACTGTTGGTACTAACAGCTGAGGTCTACTGATAGTAACCAAGGATTGTTGGTAATAACAGACAAGGACTGTTGCTAATGATCAAGGACTGTTGGTAATAACCAGGGACTGCTGGTACTAATAGACAAGGCCTGCTGGCAGTAACCACAGATCGTCGTTAATAACCAAGGACTGTTGGTACTAACAGCTGAGGTCTACTGATAGTAACCAAGGATTGTTGGTAATAACAAACTGAAAAAGAACAAGATGTGCCTGGAGAAGAGGCTGTGTAGTGGTAGGCAGCACTTTTCCATGACAAACATCCTGTTTAGGCTCCTCCAGATAAGCACAAGTACAGGTACAGCTCAAGTAGAGGAATGAGGCAGAGAAATAGGCAGGGACTGTAGTGGGGGATCAAGACCACCCAGGATGCCCAAAGCCCTCTGAGTGAATTCCAGAAAGGTCTGAAGGAATGAACTATGCATGATAATTAATTTGTATAGAAAACAAGAAACTTAGCTCTGGGGTGGGGAAAACCTGTCTCTAAGAAGGTACTGCCAATAAGCCTTGCTACCTCCAGGACAGTCCATCAGCTGAACCAACACTAGAACCAGGATTGGTGATCTCTTTTTCTCCCTTTCTCTCCCTCTCTTCCAGTTTATTTCATATGTTCTTTTGTTCCTTCCTCTTCCTTTTTTATTCTACCTCTATATCCAGAACCTACTGTCATGTGCATATATAATAGGTCAGGGACTAACATACCAATTTTCCATGCCAAGGGCATAATTTAATAATAAAGCTTCATGAGTTTTGTGGACCCTCTGACTTTAGTCATTCCTTTCAACCACTAGCATTTGTGAATGTTAGGTGTTTCCTTCCCCCTAAGGGTGGGATGTCAGAGTAACTTTTTCTTCCCCATTCTGTTGGACTTGTTGACTTTGATAGAGATTATGAGAATTGTAAAAAGAGTCAACACATAATGAAGAAAACTGACAATCTTCTCCTTGTATCCAGATAATAGCAAATTTCAAAAGCTATTTAGTTATGATGACATGAAGAACAGATTCCTTGGGCTAAGACAATTACTATAACTCTGTATTGGAAAGGGAAAAGAATGTCAAAATGAACTCTGTTCAGAACATACAGAAAAGTAAAGCAGTTTGAAAATATTTTGTCAGTTTTGTCAAAGCATAAGATGAGAATTTTGTTTGTACCAAGAGTATGGTGAAAATATCTTGCTACTTTAAAAGACAATAAGAGGATTTTACCACAGGAACATTTTTCCAAGTCAGGAAGTCAAGTGAAACCTGCAGAATACTAATATTTACAGAGGAAATTAGGCATGGCCTAGTCTGATAGGCTGCTTGGTTATTTGCATTCTTTACCACATTCCTAATCAGCAGGTGAACCCACACTGCAGGGACATGAAGACAGTGCACAACCTCTCATTCCCTCATGGGCAACTGCTGTGATCTACCNGTGATCTCTTTTTCTCCCTTTCTCTCCCTCTCTTCCAGTTTATTTCATATGTTCTTTTGTTCCTTCCTCTTCCTTTTTTATTCTACCTCTATATCCAGAACCTACTGTCATGTGCATATATAATAGGTCAGGGACTAACATACCAATTTTCCATGCCAAGGGCATAATTTAATAATAAAGCTTCATGAGTTTTGTGGACCCTCTGACTTTAGTCATTCCTTTCAACCACTAGCATTTGTGAATGTTAGGTGTTTCCTTCCCCCTAAGGGTGGGATGTCAGAGTAACTTTTTCTTCCCCATTCTGTTGGACTTGTTGACTTTGATAGAGATTATGAGAATTGTAAAAAGAGTCAACACATAATGAAGAAAACTGACAATCTTCTCCTTGTATCCAGATAATAGCAAATTTCAAAAGCTATTTAGTTATGATGACATGAAGAACAGATTCCTTGGGCTAAGACAATTACTATAACTCTGTATTGGAAAGGGAAAAGAATGTCAAAATGAACTCTGTTCAGAACATACAGAAAAGTAAAGCAGTTTGAAAATATTTTGTCAGTTTTGTCAAAGCATAAGATGAGAATTTTGTTTGTACCAAGAGTATGGTGAAAATATCTTGCTACTTTAAAAGACAATAAGAGGATTTTACCACAGGAACATTTTTCCAAGTCAGGAAGTCAAGTGAAACCTGCAGAATACTAATATTTACAGAGGAAATTAGGCATGGCCTAGTCTGATAGGCTGCTTGGTTATTTGCATTCTTTACCACATTCCTAATCAGCAGGTGAACCCACACTGCAGGGACATGAAGACAGTGCACAACCTCTCATTCCCTCATGGGCAACTGCTGTGATCTACCACCTCCCTTTTCCACAAACCAGCACCAAGTTCAAGGAGAAGTCACAACAGGGCTACTTGTGTCAACACACAACTGAAAAAACCCCCCCCATTTCCCAAAGCTTTGGTGATATCCCTAAATCAAGGGAGATTTGTTAATAACTTCACTAGCACTTTACATTTTGAAAACTTCAGTCTTATTCATACCATCTTTCATTATCAAATTACTGATTTGCTTAATTAAAAGCACTCAGCTGATGCAATAATTATGGTTTGGACCTTTGTACTTGTGTTAATAATTATTTGTTGTAATAAGATAGATAATTATAGATATAGATAATAAACTATTACCATGCCTATTTGGCAATGTTGAAAATCTGCGTTTGTGATTCCTTGAACATTGGCTAGAAAGTAACTCCATTGTAACAGTGTAAATGAATGCTGTATCTGAAATCAAATCAAAATGGCTAATAATAATAATAATAATAATAATAATAATAATAAAATCAATACGTACTATTTCATTAATCCCACTAAGTTTCCCAGCAGACAGCTTTGGTCTTGAAGCAGGCCTTGGAGGGGGTACAATGGTGCCCACAGAAAGAGGAGTGGTGGGCCTTGCTGAAAGAAAGAAAAGTTAAGAAAATATTAGAAAGATCACACTGAACATAAATAGTTCTTTACTTGAGTAGAATGTCTGGAAGTGATGTTTGTACTAGAGGTTCCTATTGTACAAGTGCCATTAAGAGTTACCACAAATTGTAAGTGCCTTTAAAATAGTGCCATGTGACACCCTGAAAAGTGCATCTAAAAATAGCATCAGGGGCTTTCTCATTGCTCTCAAGTGATGTTATACCAACCACTCTTGGAAACTTGTATGTAAAAAGAATTGTTTTTGTAAATGAAATTACTTAATCTTTGAGATCTCACAGCTGTCTGACATGCCACAAAAATACATTCCCATTTCTAGAAAAGCAACACTGCATAGTTAAAAGCAAGCAATGCCTTTAAATAAATAATTTGAATTTTCTTCTTATTTCAAGGTGAATATTTACTTCACTGTCCCAACTGGTATTAACAGGCAGTTTAGTACATTCTAAGTAAGAAGATGAGTTAATTTTAACATCAGATGAGCAATAATAACAAAAAGAAAAATGAATCCAAAGCTTGCTTTTTGGAGTCAGTTATTAGCAAAAGAGCAGTACAGAATGCATGCTTGGCATACCCTTATTTGTATGAGCACAAGAAGACACTAAACTATAGTCCAGTAGTGCTGAAGATGATGCAGAAGATATTTCAGCAGCAGTGCCAGTTTCTTCAATGAATAATTGTTCATGACATATAGAGTTATTGAAAAGGTCACTTTGATCCTCAGAAGCACAGCTGTTGGAAGAATTCTCAAGCAAAGCAGAAGAGGCAAGGCAGGCATTTTCAGTTTTAAAATGCAATCTTTGGGGCTCCTTCTTGTCTGTGCTTGTGTGTCTAATTGTAAGAAGTTCATCAGCAAAGGAAATCCACTGACTTTGAGACCGTGAAAAACAGGATAAAGTACTGGTACTCCCTGACGGCGCTGCTGTAACACCAGATTTGCACAAAGTGCTAATGGTAAAGCCTGGTGAGGATGGGCTTGTAGACCCAGAATCTGTCTGGTGTCCAAGCAAAGACTGAGATATTCTACACCCAGGCAAATCAGTGGTGGATGAGGAGGAGCTCCTATTGTGCTCTGTTAGGGTAGCTGAAGGAAAAGGGAAGAATTGAAACTAGGACCGACAAGGAAAAAGATAAAAATTTCAATATTCAAAAAAGTATTTAATATCCAGTGAACAAGGATTACTAGAAAGCATGAAAAATAACTGCTCTACTAAGATAAGCCCCCCAATTCACAAACAGAAGAAAGAAAAAAACCAGTCACATATCATATGTACTTCATTCATACTGCCAATCATGTCACTTTCCGTTTTTTAGTACATAAAAAACCCAAAAAAACTGGTTATTTCTCCACTTAAAGCTCTATTTCTCACAGCTTTCCTTATTCATCTGACTTCCTACCTGTTGTGATTTAATTTTTTCTCATCTTTGTCTTTCCCTTCTTGCATCCTACTCCATTTTTGGTTCCTCTCCACAGCATTCTGCTTTTAATTTCCTTCAACATTATTTAATCAGACCTATCCTGTTCCTTCCAAAGACTTTGATCCTCTTAGCCCTAACATTTGTAATAGGAAGGTCCACCTGATTTGGCTTTCAGGTGAATGAATGAAGACAATAGTGTCACAAGATTTGGTCTGATAGTTATGCTGTCTGTATCAATTTGTGTCTAGTGAGTAACAATATGGATGAGGCATCCTCCACCTCTGTTTTCTTTTCTGTCTCATCCTATGGTCTTCTGACTGCTGAAAAAAGGAGTTTTCCACAAGTATTTCCTGCACTTGCTGTTGCCTGCTGTTCTAGATGACAATAGAAGCAGAAAATGCAGGGGTTAGTCAATTCTCAACAACTTGCAGATTGGCAGAGCTAGGAGCAACAGCAGTGACAACCAAAATCAAAAGGAGAGAGAAACATATTTAAAAGTACAGTTGTCCTCTCTACAGTGGTCCTTTTCCCATAAACAAATACATTCTCTAAGTCTACCTAAACATTAAGAATTTTAACATAGCTCTCCCTTTCTAGCAGATATTTTAACTATCATTCAAAGGCTTTAAAAGTACTACTATAAATCCTATTTAAAAACTATTTGGAGATGTACATATGGATGAAAATAAGGGAGATAACTAAAAGAAACATTTTTAAAATATCAAGAGCTAGCTAAAAAATGTCTGTTGTGTTTGTTCAAGATAACGAAGTTATCTTAAGCCTCTAATAAAGTGGGATTATTCATGGATGACCAAAGATTATTTCTGTGCTGCATAAACCACTGTCTGATCAAATACCAAGAGAGTTTAAGTGTTCAATGATTAACACAGTTATAAAACAATAGTTAAACAAATGTTTAAACTGTAAGGGACATATACTGTATTTCAAATAACTAATGTATGTAATTTCAGTTTTGGACTGAGATTTTCAAAAAGTTTAAGCACCAGTTTACTACTGACTTTCAAGCTGAAGATAAAACATTGATTTCAAGGAAAATACAATCAGATAAGTTAAGTATTTTTTTAAAAAAGTTATAGAACTAACTTGCAAGTTAACAAGCATTAGAACACAATTTAAACAACATGACCTACATTAATCCATTTTTTTTTTGCCCCAAATGTATTAGAAATCTTTTATACTTTGGAATACTTATTTTCTATTTAATTCTACAGATTATTTCACAAATGTAAATCTTAGTTAACCCCTAGAACAACAATCCTTGAAATAATCATTTATCAGATAAAGTCTGCCAAGGTACAAATGTATCTAAACTTAATTTAAGCCCACAAGACGCTCTATTGCACCAATTTCAATGAACTGCAGAGCTGTGTGTATAATCCTCAAGGGTATGAGGACTAGGGTAGACGATTCCCTGCCAGATAGAGCGACAGAGGATGTTATGGATGTCTGTCATTACTCATCAGCCAGAGACTATTTTCTCCACAGCTCTGCTGCCAGGAGTAACTGTATGAAGATTTCCTAACCTGCTTTCCCTTCCCATCCAGGCACAGCAATGAACACCAGAATACAGCTACAACCACCAGCACAACAAGTTAAGTATCCTCCGCCTTTCTCTGCAGACTCCATCACAAGACCAAAGCTATCTAAACAGAATATTTTAAGACAGCACCATTTCTTTTCAGAATATTCC
>VWYO01008187.1:0-18713 GCA_013400275.1 Rhadina sibilatrix
CCTTTCACATAGAAGATAGAGCACTGTTAGACTGGCATTAAAACTGATATCTCATGCTATATTTTCTATATGAAGGAGGCTATCAAAATGGAACAAGTGATTCAAGGTAAATGATAAATGTTTTTAAAGGTGAACAAGTTCTCAGGTTTTAAGTAATTGATACAGCTGCAATGTTCCTTAAAACAGGCAAAACTTCCTCAGCCTAGTTCTTTACAAAATTCATTTTTAAAAGGTAGTTTCTGAGTTGGGTTGTTTGGTTTTTTTTGTTTTTGTTTCTAAACATAAACTGTCCTAAGTCTTCAAACAAAGGCCAGGTGTATCTAAAACTGAACATCACAATCTTAAATTCAAGTACCATCACTTAAGCATTAGTCTTATTTTCCACACTCAGGTTAATTTGCTGCTATTCTGAAAAAAGAAAATTCAAACTCTTAAGGAGAACACATTAGAGTTGATATTTAACTGTTTTCTGTACTCTCCTTGATTCAATAGCTAAATATTCTTTCACACAGTATACAAAACAGAATGTTTAACACAGTTTGACAGTGTAGTACCTTAAGATTCAACTATCACATAAAAAACTTTAATTGCTAAATCAAGCAGGACAAAGGAAAAACAACTAAACCTTTACCAAACTGGTTCAAGGAGAAGATCATGATGGGATAGATAAAAGAACATCCAGTCATAGACAAGCTAAAGCAAAGGCAGATTTAAACAAAGCAAGAAAACAGCACAAGGTTGTAAACAGGCAACAGACTTTCAGAAGCATAAACGAAGCTCAGTTCTATAACATACTTGCTCAGTGACCACTGAAAACAGTTTATTTTATGTAACATATAACTAAACCTCGCACCTCAGAAATGAGGAGAATTTGGTTCACATTCAACTTGAATCTCTGCTTCCTAATTATGCAGCCTGAAGCTTGGCTGGCACATTGCCTTTAAAAATAACAGCCTCTGAAAAGTTGCAACACAAAGAATCCAAGGCCACCAAACTTCTAATGTTAAATGTAAGTATTGTGCCTGAAATTTAAATTGCCCAGTTTAGCCGATACACTCAAGTTTGGATTGAGTGTTAAGAAAAGTGAGGTTGGTGTTTTTATTCCTTCTCCTTACACAGGGGAAGTTCATTAGTCTTAAAAAACAAAAGAGCAGACAGCACATCATTCATCGGACTTGAAATCACTTTCAGGGCTGACAACCACCTCAATTCCATGGTGACTTTTAATAAAACCAAAGTGTTGGTCACTGGTGAAGGCAGCTTGCTTCCTTCTTGCCTCTACCACCCACTCCATTTCTAATGTCATCCTAGTGAGGCTGAAATGTGCGTGCCAGCAAGAAGCACCCCATATCAGTAAACTGTCTATCTGACCAGAGAACAAACGTGGCTGAAAATCCATATTCTGAGTTACTTTTCAGTCAGATCACTGCTATTCACTGTAGCTACATGAGCACTACAAAGAAGGAGAATGTAACTGTGGGTGGCAACGGCCTGCTTTTATCACAAATAAATATGTTAAATAACATAAGGCCTTCTAATATATTACTGATTATAGGTACAAGTAAAATCTTGTACTAGATGACTCTGCCTAGTAGAGAGCAGCAGAGAGCCAGAGATGAAGGCCCATTCTCTGGCACAGATCCAGCTCTTCAGAAAAGCCAACCATCCTGAACAAGTTGTATCCACGCTGGACTCAAGCAGTATCACAGCTCTACAGAACGAATGGGCAAAGAGGGATCCTGCCCATGGCTGCATCAGCAGGGCCTGCAGCCTCTCTCTTCCACATTCCTAAGATGTGGTCAGAACCTTGGGCCGCCAGAAGCTTTGCAAGGATTGGAGTAGTTGCCCTGAAGACACACAGGCAGCCTGTGGGACACCAGGGAGCATCTCTGCACTGCAGTGTGTCCTTAAATATGCACCACTACTGCTGGTAAGACAGATCATCCTGTACATGCAATTAGAAGAACAATCAGCAGACACAAAGCCTGCTGCATATTAATTGACACAGTGAGCTCTGACAGCTCACTACCTTTGAGCAATGGATCCTTCATACAAAGCAGTGCTCCAAAGCTGATGCTGTCACACAGATTACACGTTCCCAAAATTGTGGGGTGCATCACTGGTGTAAGCATGACATGCCACGCATTTGGTTCATAAGGCTTTTAATACAGCACATGCAAAAGTAAAATTTCACAGCCCTTCACAAAACAAGATGAACAGGAACAGTATTTTATATTGCTAACCTCTTCTCTCTATAAATATTCAAAGCTGACAGCATATTCCAAAACCTACAGAAAGACAAACAGTATCCTGAAGCAGACCGCGTGACAGAGCCATAGCTTGGAATGAAGCTCCAAACACCATGGAGGGAGGACAGGCCAGGAGGCTCAGAAAAGTGATCAGTCAGAGCAGCAAAATTGCTCCAAAGTCATCAGTTTACATGACATGCTATCTTCTGGAACGCTTATATCTGCTTAGAGCTGGGATTAGTATTAGTGTTTTACTGTTTCATCTACACCAGGACTATACTTAAACTCCAATAATGCACCATCAAACACAGAAGAGCCTGCAGGAAATCATTCCATATAATCAATGAAGTCAGCTCAACAAAGCTTTTACTGTTTGCTGGAAGAAACGTCTAAAGAAATAAAGAGGTTTCTCTACTNCAGCACCAGGCTGTGCCAATTACTGTTCTCCCACACAATTCCCAGGTTTGTGAGTCGCACAGCATCCGGACACACTCACACTGGACAATTCAGATGCAGCTCCCCTGCTCTGCTAGCTAGGGGTTGAAGAGAATGGTCAAGGCAGTCCTCAGCCTATTGGACAGTGCCTGGGAATGTTCCCAGGCACGTTTAATTTATTAGGAGGGAGGCAGCCAAGAAGTATCACCATTTCACCTTCAGTAAGCACTCAAGCTGAAGCCCGGAAGCACACTTCAGGCTTTGTATTTTACCAAACAAGGGGGTTTGGTTTTGAACTTGCTGTACACAGTATCACTGGTAAGCCATCACTGTTTTCAAAATATAATTTGGCTTCTGTGTTGCTGTATCTAAATCTTCCTGTGCAGACAGTGCTTAAATATACTCCAAAACACAAGTTCAAAGCCAATGTACTTCCTCTCTCCTGGACACTTTCATTCCAAAGAGTATTTTCATGCTGTTCTCAAAACAATTTGTTGACAGAAACAACTCAACATTTGGTCAACAATACAAAAGCTAGTTTTTTATCTTTTCAACACTCTTCAACAGCAGCTCGCAGTAGCAAATCACCATTTTCTGTGGCCTTTAGCACTCTATGCTTAAACAGCAGATTGTTACTTTTGCAGATCCCACAAGTAAGTGAATTTATTTTAAGGGACTTCAGGGATATAAAGCATCAATTTGGCTCAGTTTCCCAGGTGATGTGGAGGTCTAACAAGAGAAAACTATTTCCTAGAAAAAGGAGAAAAGCTGAAAAATATTTGCAAGGAATAAGAACTGCTTTTTGAGACCCATGTACTTCTAGAGAAAAGTCCAAATCTAGCAGGCAAGTGGTTAAGCTGCTACACACTAAACCTGGGACAACTGGGGTTAGGGACTCTTTAGACTAGAGGACTGATGTGGTAAAGAAAGGATCAGATAAGTTTATATATAGCAGAATCAAAGTTACTTCTGTCAGAATCTTTCCCTGAATGAAAAGGGTTGCAAGAGCCAGCGTTTCAACTTGACTTTTTATCTGCTTATACAGAGCATCATCTCATATGATACTGTGCAATTCTGGCAAGAAGAATCTTTAATGTGGCTATCAGCATGCAACAGTACAAAGTATGCCTTCACTTCTTCCATTTCATCATTTCCTTTAACAGGAAAATCTGAGTTCCAAAAAACCTGTACTCTGGGCAAGAAATTACCTACACAGCAATGACCTGTAGCAAGGCTTCACAATTTTCAGACAAAATGCCAAAACTGACTGTCTTTATTCAATAAGACAGAAAGCACTGACAGACACAAAAAAAAATCTGGACACAGGAAAATCCCAACTATTGAAGATAATCTGAACGTATCTGTATTGCCTTATCTGCATAGCACAGATGATGTTCCCAGTCATTATTCTGCTACCCTAGTGGAATAACAGTTAACTGTAAGCCTGCTACAAAAACTAGACTACCAAGTCCTGGTGCAAATACAGATAAATTATTGATCTACCCATGACAAATGAACATGGACAGTTTGTGCTACACTCATGAGGAAGAAATAAAATCGTTTTAATGTAGTGTAATCTCTACCAGAGGAATAATGTCCCTATCAAAACCCATAACAACAAAAAAACCCCTACATGAATGATATAGTTTAAAGAAATGCACTGTACTGATCTTCATGAGTTGAAAAATACACATGGACCTCATATCAACTGGAACACACTGCCCAAAACCAAATTCTTGTATTTAATATGATTAGGTGGTTGTATTTGATATGATTAGGTGGTAAAGGACACTGCAGGAGAACACTGCACAGGGCAAGATGACCTGTGACAGCACAACCTCATCTTAGTGAATATAGAAAGACATCTGCATCTTGGCTTGCAGCAGCAGTAATTCCAAACTAGAAACATCAGCAGTTGGAGATGTATATACACAGATCAATCCACAATCCCCTCACTCATGCCCAGATGCCAACTATTAAAGCCTACTGGTACTCAACATAGGCTGCTTAATTAGGATCAGTTTCTCAACGCAGTTAAAAGCCAGATGTATTGATTTGCAGATCCAAGCAAGTATGTGCAAGTATTGTCCAGATATTCATGGCCACAGCATCAACAAGCCGTTGTCTACGCACAGCACTGCACATACTCTAAGACATCCCTGCATTTTCCCCAAGAGCATTTGCAAAGTAGGGGATACAAACAGGTATAAAAGTAACAGATCCTGTCAACAATACTCACGTTTACAGAGATGTTGTTTATTTGAGACCGTAGCTGAAAAACCTGAAGCCAGCAGAGTTTTGATCAGTATCCTCTGTGCACCAAAACTATCACTCACAGTGTTTGGACTGATCTAGGTATATTACAGGTTGTTGCTGCTATGAATTTATTACCATTTTTTACTGAGAAACAGAATGAACAAATAACTATCCTACCACTATTTACAGTGTTTGGCAATGCTCTGTGCTTAAGGTACTTTTTGTACCAAATGAAGTGCTTGCAACAAGTAAAACATCAGATGAAAGCAGGCAGAACCACTTCAAAGATACTTACATATGAAGTACCAGAAACTCTCTAAAGAAGTTGTTAAATATTGTCACAATTCATATATAACTGAAGTTACACATTTTTTCTTCAAAGTCTTGCAAGGTGGAACAGTTCTAAAGGAGCTAAAAGGCACTGAGTTCAGTCAGCAGCCTCCTCTTTACCTGAAGTGGTAGTGCTAGAAATATGGCAAATGAAACCTGAAATGCAAATAGCACTGTGCTAGTCAAAGCCCACATTATGCAGAAAACATTACACACATGGTCTTGGACATTTAATTTGCTTATTTGTGAAGTATTACACTGAGCCCCTAATATCCTTCTTGAATCTTTCACATCCTTCAGAATCTGCAGCCACTAACAAGTCTGCCAAGTTCATGTTCAAGGCAATCTTCTCCATTTGCCTTTCTCCTGCATCTTATAATCATGAGTGTTTCTCCCACTGAATCTAATTTGTCTGCCCCTACATTTTCTGAGGCATTTGCAGTGCTGGAACTGTGGCTGAAATGAAAAATAATTTCGGCAATCTTTGACAGTATTCCATTTATCTGTTTAAAAACGGGAGATGAGAATAAAAGTCAGTTTTCCAATTCTAGAATTCTCATGCAAAGTCTTCCCTACAGAAGTGAGCCTGACACTGGTTTTCACTGTTTCTACTCAAAGACTAAACAAGAAAAAATGGAAAACAAAAATGATCAGATTTTCATTTGAATTAGAGAAGTTACTTATACAAGCACACAGGCACCTTTATTATGTAAACCTAACATTTACTAGGCTTGCAACTTTGACTGTTATTTTGTCAAGTAGGCAGAAAAGAGGCAGAAAATTTGCTTCAAGAGCTACAGCAAGGTATCCAAATTGGAGTTAGAGCAGTAAGAAATGATCATCAGACTTAACAGAATTCCATTTTCTCATAACAAATGGAAAATGCCAGAGCTTTAGCATTGCTCATGGCTGCCTCTGTAAAATTTACCTGAGAAAACAGGTTGAAGTCTGCAACCTTGAGATCTGTACCACATATATTATACAAGATCTGTACCTTTGTTTTTAACAAAATAAATCAAACTTACTATGTAATGTCTTAGATTCAAGACTTCAGAGCAATGTAGTGAGCAGGAAACCAAGGCAGGAACACCACAACAGTGATTCAGCCTCCAATTTATCACTGCAGTGGCTACACTGAAGCTGCAGTCCTGTGAATACACAGCCCATTACACTCCACTGATTCTACCTTTGCGAAAAGGACCACTGAATTGATGTATGGAAGAACAGAATCCTTCCTCTCATACCAGTTACATTCTTCCTGATGCAACTGAGATTCAAGAACAGCTACGGAGATATACCAAGCCTTTGGAGCTAGTTCAGAAATGGTCTCAAAGTCTCCAGTAATAGGAAAGACTGAATTGAAAGACTTAGGTGTAACAGAGATTAAACTAAGTCAGCAACTAAAAAAGTTTACTGGCTTAAATGCATACATGAGTATTGCACTCAGCACAGACAGTTCCTACCAAACCTGCCTGATCATGGTTTCCTTAATTCTAGGTTTCAAATGGAAATATGTGTAGCTGCTTTTATATTCTGATTTGATAGTCTTTTCTGTATACTGACAATTAGCACTTTTCCCTGTTACATCTAAGAAGCCTACAAACCAGAGAGGAGCAATGCTAACTATATTACCTGTCTTTCCAAGCAGCACCTAAGCTAGCTGTACAGCCAACTGCCTGAACAAACACTCTAAAATACAGTCTGGTTGACCTAGTGCCTCAACTACTGAAATGCTTTGTTGCTTATGTTTCTTTTCCCCATGCTGGAGGTGACAGGGGAAAGGTTACTTTCACTAGGCTCACTTAGGAAAGAATAAAACAACCTGCAATATGGACATGAATGTTAACTTCCTTTCATGATATATTGACCATACTCCTCCTTCAAATTATTTTGCACCCCTGCAGAACTGACCAATGTTTTCACTTGCATCTCCAGCATCCCATATTACAGTGACATGATGTCATCTGCTCCCTTAAGAGTACAGAACCCAGCACATACATTCATCAAATGGAATGACTCTAAGCTACAGCAGCTCATTACTGCTTGTCAATGACATCAAGTTACAGAGATCTTATTATCTTGCAAGAGAAAATGTAAAGATTCAGTAATTCACTATGAAATAACAATTTCTCTTCCAATCACCTGTTAGAGGGATGATCTAATAAGTTAACAAACGCCAAATAAAAACCACAGGTATGAATTCTTTTTGAAAATTATCTACACTGCTCTGTGATGGCACTCCCCTTTAAGAAGAGCTGGACAAAGGTTCTTCCATGGAGATGATTCTGTGATAAACCCTCAGGTAGAAAAGCAGACCCCCAGAAAAGTTCTGTTAAGTGGCAATACTAGAAACCAGAATAAATGAATATTTACATGTATATACACATAACTATAGATGGATAGTTTAGGTAGTTATAGGTAGTTTGCCACCAGAATTTCCCATTCTTCAAAGGAGAAACAGAGCCTGGCAAGTCTAAGAAAAGGATATTAAGTAATGTCTTACAAAGCACTGGACTGAATCTTCTTACAGAACTGAAAGCACAGATTTCCCTCTCAGCACAAACTCAACAAAACAAGAGTAAAAATATGGACTAGGCACTGAGCACCTACAACTAGGAGTGCTTCCTCAAGTGTCTCTAATCCCTTAAATTTACTGATTTAAGCAACTGGCCATATATAGTTACTAAAAGTAATTTAAAAAATAGTTTTTCCTCCTTCCCCAGAATGCAAAAGCAGACCTTTATGCTTTAAGCAGAAGACATAGATTACTTGCTGAAAACTGTACCACTACCTTGTCTCCCTGCTTCCCTCCACCCCACATGCACATTCAGGACATACTACAGCCAAGAAAGATACATTTATTTATGTGCATATTTAGTGGAATATAAATCAGGAACCATTACACAACCTCTCATCTTTCAGAACGCTTTTATGAATAAAGTTTACATAGAATTTTATAAAGTATATTCAAAACCATTAGATCAAATACAAAATGCAGCATCTGAACCGAGGAAAATGACTTAATAACCTTCCTTATAAATGAATGTATGCTAAAAAAATTAACACATCAAAATAGCCAGAAAAGCAGGAGGCACAGGATGCAATTAACCTCTCTAACACTGTGGGAAAAGAAAAAAAGTTATTGAATAACTCCCATTTACTTCAGATTACAACTTCAAGGATGTCCAGAGGGGACACAAAAGTGGAACATGATGTACAGAAGATACTGTTAAGAGCCCAACATTTGAGTTGCCCAGTAGCTAGTTTTCTCTAGTTCAGCTGACTGCCAGGCCAACAAATGATCCTGATGAACAGTATATACTTCTGTTGCCTTTCCTAAAGGCACACATTTTCCTGGTCACATGTGCAACAAACTGCCTACATAGGCAAAAACACAGATACAAGACTCTTTAAAGCACTTTATCACCCTCCCTTCTCCCAAATCCTGACATGCTAGCCCAGTGCTGTCAGACAGAATAAAGCAGCCAACAACAATCAGTGCTACCTTTATTTTTCTCTCAATGCTAGGAGATCCTGGAAGGATAGCACCTCAAAGTTCAAGAGCAATCTTCCCAGGATACCATGGAAACCAAGCTGAAGTAAAATATGCCTTTCTTTTCTCATTGTCCATATGGTCTGTTCAGACACAGATCCAATCAAGGAGGGAGTTTCTACTCTCTGCTCAAAGGCAAATGGGGAGTAGAGCCTAAAAACTTCTAAATGACAAGGTCAAGCAACACAGAGGTGGTGTCAGGACTGAGAAATAAAAGGCATGCAATGCAGCTCAGCCTCCTTCAAGACTCAGCAGGGAGCTGGCCACAAGACCAAAGATGAGGAGCATCCAAAAGCAGCCCACGGAAATCATGAGCTAACAGCTTTGCTGGGAAACCTGCCCTGCAGTTCCCTACTCTCTCAACCAAACACCATGGCTTTCAGCAGCCCTACATCTCATAAACACTGAAGCAGTCTAACTGGAGATAAGAAGAACCTAAGCACAGAAGAACTGCCCCCAGTCACATGTTCCAAAACAGCCATCAAAACCAATCACTCCTAGATGCTCTCTATCTAGTGAAGATGACAAGTGTACAACAGCATTCACAGTGGCAGCTCTCTAAAAACTAACCAAGGGGTAGAAGGAAAACAATGAAAAGAAAAGAACAATAAAACCAACAACAAAACCACCAACAAAGAAAAACCTATTATCATGTGAACTCACAAGCACTGAGAACATGGATGTTTATGCTTTTAATGGCGTTCTTGAAATGGCAACCTGGAATTCCTACACTGCTTTCATTTGTTACACTATTATATTCAATAAAGATTTTCTAACTGCTGCAGTTTCACATCTTTAGAAACCTAAACTACCCTATGCTAATATCAGGCAGTGGATTGAGATGACACCCAGTGCATTTTCAAGGCTAATGCTGTATCATTCTTTACAGACCAGAAAATAAGAAATATCCAAGGACAAAGTACCTGTATATGATGAGATATCCATCACAGTATTGGCTGATATATCCACAACAAATTGGCTTGTTAACAGCAGACAAATCTCACAGAAGATCATACTTTCAACAGATTTTTAAAAATGACCCTTATCTCAAGTTCTCTAACCACTATTAGTCACTGTAGGTGTGGTGAAAGCTTTCCCCACAAGCTAACAGGTACAGCAAGGGCCAAGTCAAGCTATTTTTCTCGAGCAGTCCATTATCCTCCAAGTGGGTGAGTGGCTGATGCTACCACTTGCATGGGCTGTTTTGCAACTGATGGACAGCTGAGAAAACATGAGATGTTTTGATTAACCTTCTCAAACTACTGTGTATTTGATGTAGTGAAGGGGAGAGATTAGCTCATCAAGGTATTTGTCCAAAGTCCTCAAAATGCATGTTACTTTGGCAAAAAGATTACACTTAGAACAACAGCCAGAGGATCTTTAAATACCTCATTTCAAACTGAACTTTCCTCTGGACAGCCCCTATGAATTACACACCCATCCTGAGAAACCCAAGAAGAAAAACAGAGGTTATATGCTATGAAGTGCTCAATGCAGGGAGGCCACCAGAATTCCTGCTGCAGCCCAAGGCATGCACACCTGGCAGAAAACTGGCGAAGCACAGAATATACTGACCTTGATCCATATCCCAAACAACAGACTGTCTTTATGAAAACTTAAAGAAACACCAACACATATAGCTAAATCATAAGTGTTTCCTATAAGGAATTTCAAATCAAGTTAAAAGTTTGAGACTTAGAGGAAGCTTCCCCACACAACACACTGAGGCAGAGAACTGAATGGTACTTGTGACATCACTGTTTTGCAAAAAAATACAAAATTATGTCTGACAATGACATCACCAACACTGACAACGCCAATATTTCATGACAAAAATAAAGAAAATTCACAACTAGCAAGGAAACCATAAAAAGCCTTGAAGAATTGCATTGTTCAGATAGAATAAAACAGTATTTTATTTTTAAAATACACTTTGCAGGTTTGCTTGGATATTTTATTACTTTATGTGCTTTTGGCAAGGCAAAATCAAGAAGGTAATAGCCAAAATGCCTCACTAGAAGCCTCTATTCTCCTTAGGCCCAGAAGAGAACATGAGACCCTACAGCAGATACTATCATTGAAAATTGGAATATGCAGGAGATACCTCTAGAATAAGAACCAAAGTTACTTCCTGAGCTTTGCTGACTAGAGCTTAGGCAGGAAGGATGTGCTAAGACCTTGGCCAAGTCCTGAAGTCTTCGACATCTTGCTCATGATCCACACCCAAATATGCAGCTGAAGACCGTGCCCACAAGTGCTCTTGCCTCACATCCAATTGCTTAATAGGTAAAACATTTTCCCAGGACACCCAACAGTTTCTTTTCCTCACTCCACCTACCAGAAGTCAGCCCTGACCCACCACTACCTGCCCTCTGCTGTGGTGGCAGCTGCCCTGCTCTCTCTCTCTCTCTCTGTCCTATGGCAGCCAAAAAGATGGGAGCTTCAAAGGTTCAAGGAACATTAACATTTAAGTTAACAAGTACATGGATTTTGCTGGAAGGAAAGCTGCTTAAATCCTTCTTGGAATGTCTGTGGTTGTTGGCCAAAACATTGAGGGGTTCCCAGAGGATCAACAAACACACTGGCACACAAGTCCAGTAAAAATGTCTTCCCATCAGTGAACAGAACTACAGAATTTTTTAAATGACTGCCATTAATGCAGCTTGCACTAGGCAGAGCCCTTCTGTTTTCCTCCTATATTCATCTTGTTGAGACATACAGACAGAAAATTTTTGGGTGCTGTGTTTAGACAAGGCATCAGTCTGCAAGACAGGTACAAGGGACAAACATTCCCATACAGAACATTCAAAATTAAAATGCAAAAGAATTGAAAAATCATTTTTGTTACTGGTTTTGTGGAACTCAAGGGTATGGACACATTTGAATTCCTTTCCCTGGTATGGCTGTTAAGTTTATATTCAAGTTCCCCCCACTGTAGCAGAAAGGGATATTTATGACATAAAGAGAGTAAAGAATTATCAATGAGCTTGGGTGACTGAAGGCTGTGCTGCTGCAGGTTTATGCAAACACTGCAAGGTTCAGAAGCCAATCTTGAAAAATGTAATTGGAGTCCATGAGATGAACATTTGAGTAGTCTGTTAGAGACTAGGCTTTTTCAGCCAAACACCCGAGTCAAAAACTATTTCAAACACAACTCTGTGTCACAAAATTGTAAGATTCCACATCAGTTGGTGTAAGACCTTCTTCATGTACAAACTTTCAAAACTACATCATGAGTTGAAAATATTTGAAATATCAGAGGAACTCTACTTGAAGCCTCCCACAAAACTAACAGAAAGTAAAGATCAGTTCTGGGAGGTAACTCACTAATTGAACTGAACAGTAATTTGAAATTCTGCATTTAAGCAAAACTGAGTATGCTTCATTTGCACCAGGCTTTTCTCTATCCAGTACTCAAGAAAAGAACAAACCATGCACCAAAAAAGTGGCCTGTTTACCTACAATTATGTGCAAAGATTCTAAGTGAAAATTTTCACCTCTAGTTCCAAGACTTGCTTGTACATTTTGTAATGAAAAGTCACAGTTTGGAGGATCTTTTCTGCACAAATGCTGAAGTCAGATTACTGTGCAGCACTTGTTCAAGGGGATTTCCCCAACCTCATTGTTCTTCTGCCAATTTCAAAGCATACACAGCGAGATGTGAACTTACTCCAGCTCCCAATTGTTCTCTTGTATCCTGCCAGTCAGCTTCAAACAATGCAACATGACAGAAGCCAAAGAAAGCTGTTCATGATGAGACTACAGCATTGTACACAGTAAATTTTAGAAGCTTCCCACCAATCAGCAGTGCAACTGAGTCAGAGTAAGTGAAAAAAAAAAACCCAAGTAGTAAACAAGACATGGGAAATTAGTTTTATTAAATTAGCAGGTGTACATTACAAGCAGGATTAAATCAGTAGGGAGCCTATTAACCAGCTATTTGTGTTCAAAGCTGCAGCAGTAAAGGAACAGTATCTTGTTTAGCCTATAAATTCTTCCTAAGCTAACAGCCTGAGCTACATATTTGGGAAGTTTTTCCTGTAAAATTGGGTGGGGGTTGTCATAAAACATTCACACTAGTAAAAAACAGCACTCAGGTGTTTTGTGACAGTACCAAGAAAACTAAAATGGCTCACTTCTACAGAGGAATATATATAATCAGGAGAAGAATCTTCACCACACTGAATAGCTGGCCAGCTATAAAGGCATGAATTACCAGAACAAGCTAGGGAATAGTTTAGCATAGACTGGGCTGGGTAAAGACTGATTCCCTTATTGAAATAAAAATAACAACTATTTATGAGATAATTTTGGGCTCAGTATTGACAATTAAGCACAGTCAACATATTTTTTTTTGAATGACTAATGTCTTCTTAATGGCAGCATGAGCTATCAAGATGCAGGTATTACTCTTCCTAGTCAGAGCTTTTGACCAAAACCTACTGTGGAGCTAAGTTGCTAAAGTAAACACAAGTAGCCTCAGCATCAGTTGTTAACCTGGCAATTAACTGCATATTAAAAAAAAAAACAAAAAAAAAACACAACAACCAAGCTTTAACACTTATTTTTGATTCAGACTTTTCCTGCTTCTTACCATTAAAGCAATCCCAATGAAGAGCAGCATTAACTTGAACAAAGAACTTTCACAAATTCTAACCGGTCACATTCTCAAATTTGCCTTCACATCACTGATACTCCAAGAGCAAAAAATACTTTAAGTTTACTCCCTAAACAATTAATACACCTTATAATAGTGAAGGTAGCATTATTACAATCCTTAAAACAAAAAATCTCCACTTGCAGACAGAAAAATGACAGCAAATTAAAAACTTAGGTTACCTGGGAAAAGGCAGCAAAACCAAGGCCAGAATCCACATTCCCCCAGCCTTTATTCAGAATTCCAGTCAGTATACAGTGTAATCCTGAAAATGCAACATTTCTTCCTCCTGACTCGAGAGACGAGCTCCTTTGAACTATACAGCATTTTGCTAAGTATCTTGCACACTTGTATTTTTACACATTGACCTAGCTCAAATGATGTGCCAATACTCTCTGCTTGGCACACCAACTCTAACAAATTATGTGGGTAAGTCACATGGCTTCCTGAATTGCACGAGCTTAAAACTGGCAGCCCTAAGTATCTTTGTTTAATACTCTAAGACTTCCTTTTTCAGGATGACATAATTATAAGATGCTGTAACCTGAACTATGTCTACACTAAAGCTTAACCTCAGCTACAGCAATTCAGTCCTTACCACCAGCCACAGCTGTGCCACAAAACAAGTTAACAGTTATGTTTTAGTATTTGTAATTAAACCTCACTCGATTACACTTGAACACAATTGCTGTTCTTAATTTCAGTAAAAAGTTCATCCCATTCCACCCCTGCCATGGGCAGAGACACCTTCCACTACCTCAGGTTGCTCCAAGCCCCATCCAACTTGGCTTTGGACACTCCCAGGGATGGGGCAGCCATAGCTGCTCTGGGAAGCCCATGCCCAGGGCCTCACCATCCTCACAGGAAACCATTTCTTCCTGATATCCCATCTATCCCTGCCCTCTGGCAGTGGGAAACCATTCCCTGTGTACTGTCACTCCAGGCCTTTGTCCGAAGTACCTCTCTTGTAGTCCATTTGTAAGTCCATTTATACCTGAAGGGGCTTTAAGGTATCCCTGGAGAAAGACTATTCCAGTAGGAAATGGCAGTAGAGGAAAACTGAGCTATTAGAAAAAAAAAAAGGCGCATTACCTTGTGCTAATATTAATCCCACGTCCTACTCCACACATGAAACAGAACAACATCACGAATCAAATAGGAGAAAACTAACAAAATTTTCTTTCAGACTACAATGTGAAAATATGGAAAGGGTTAGTAAAAGAAGGAATAACAGTATTTTACATGATAACATTACCAACACTGCCAAATGAATTGCCGAACTCAAGATTAGACATTAAATTTCAGGGAGACTTGAAGTGATCACTCAAGTGATTTTTTTATTTCCCGTTGTATGTCCATGCAGCATCTAAAGGTGTCTTGCAGCCTAAAGTTCAAACATGTTATTTTACATAATTAGGGCAGCATCCTTTCATCTACAACCACATCCTTTAGTCTTTTACAGAGAACAATATTTAAGTTCCACCATAATAATGGGACTGCAGAGTAAGGGCAGTTTGATCCTCTTGCTGCACCTTTCCAATAAACACATCCAAAGCATTCACAGCACCAGGCATCACAAGGAGGAGCATAAGATTATGAAGCTAATCTTGGCCATTACTTCCCAAAATCTCAGCTGTTTCTTGCCATACTTTCAGAAAAGGTTTCTTTGGCTTTGCTCTAAAGAATTCTTTTAATTGAAATTCTGACAAGAGAAAAGCAGAGCGGGGTCTGCTTCATCCTCAATAATTGTGTCATGAGAAAAGGGAGTCAGTTTACAAACAAACAATTTACGAGCATATTATTCCTGTAATCTCAGCTATAAAAATAGTACTTTAGTGAACTTTGAAGCATTGTCTTAAGTGGCCATACATATTTTTGAAAGCTTAAGATGTTCAACTATAGTTTTCATGCATTTAGAGAACTAATTTACACCTAACTGAACACATCCAGACTGAGAAACACTACATGGTTTGAGGACATTCTTTATATATTAAACTATGATTAAGAACAAGTGTCCATCCCCAGCTTGAATAGGGAATTATTCCATCTCTGCTATAAACTATCAGACAATGCCAAGTTTTGTTTCTGGGAAAACAGGCTTCACCTCTGTTTGGATTGCAATGTTATTTTAGGATTTACTATGCCAACCCAAGTGCCTATTGCTGTCCTCTTCAGTAACTTGCTCACAGCTTGGCAGATGTTGGGAACTCTCCTAGAACAGTTCCCAGAGAAACTTTCCCTGCTCCCCAGTTTAATTGTTATAATCACCCATGTCCTATGGCTTTAACCTGAGAAGGAACAAAGGAGCACCTGTACTGCTCTCCTCTGAAGTAACCTATTTTGGGGAAAGATATTAAAGCCTGAAAACAATCTATTCCAGAAGCCATATCAGCTTGACAACTCTGCTCTATTAGTGATCAAAAGCATTCTTAAAACTAGGTTACTGCATGCAGCTATGAGATCACTTCTCTGACAAATATCCCCAAGAAATTCAAGCAAACATGCCAACTGGTAGAAGAGGTTTGGTGGTTTTGGTTTTTTTTTTTCCCCCCCAATAAAAACTGTGCTCTTTACACCTAAATTTACTTTTTACTGAGTTATGTGAAGAACGAGGCATCAAAAAAGAGTAATTTTAAAATATTTGTTTGTTTTCAAATAGTAGTTCCAGGCCAGTTTCCCCACTGTTGAACAGGGCACTTCTTTGCCCAGTGTACTCCTGCTGTTAACTCTTGTGATCAGCACCTGTAAGTTCCATGTGCAGAGGCTCAGAGTGACTAATAAAGAGAGCCACTCTTCAGAAAACAGTTTTAACATGTGCCATAAGCCATGCCTAGGCCCCTTGTCCTATTCACAGTGCTAACTCACTGCAGGGAATGAGGAAAGGGCTACAGGGAAAACAACCAAAGGAATAATGTTAATATAATAAAGAAACATAGTTTCTTTGAAGGGGTTTGATTGTGTCAAATGGCCTTGTTTTCATGTGTTTGATAAATTTTCACCAGATTCTGCAGTTTTAAGTACCAAGGCACTGCAGAATACATCAGAAACACGGCAAAAACTAAGATATACTGGATTTACTTCCTGGATACTATAAGCAAGCCTAAGAGAAGAAGTTGTGTCAATAGCACTATTCACTTCAGTATCAACAGCAGTCTTTCAGACTCAGAACTCAAATGGATATTTCTTTCACAAAAAAACCCTAACCAAACAACAACCAAACCTAAAAACATTACAGCCTTCAGATGCAATTAATGTATGCTACCGTGTTTTTACATTCTTTAGGAAAGAATATCAAAAGGTGTTCTGAATGCAACACTTAAACAACAACACCTTATTTCCCCAGAAGAATCAGATTGTGACCAATTCCATGGTAGCAGTTAAAAAAATTACCAGCCTTCACCATTGGATGAAGTGAAAGCCATACAAGCACATACAAGCATACAAGGTTTTAAAATATTTAAATATTACTACTTCATCCTAAAAAACTTGAAGAAGCACCAATGTTAATGAAGTTGATCAGTAATTCCAACCAGTCACTTCATTTGCCTGAAGCTGTCTGCTTCACATTTCCAACACCCCCTCACCATCTTCTACATTCTCAAAATCATGAAATCCATTGTAAGGTTTTTTCTTTGATTCTGAAGGGCACAAAAATTCAGAATTCAAATCATATTGGAAGCAAAGGCCAGGTGCTCTAGAAATCTAACTATGGATTGTAAATTCCATAGATCAGCTACATTCTTACTGTCACTCTCTAAGTCAAAATTGGGAGGCTGCAGAAAAACAAGCAAAAATAAACTTCTAAAAACCATGGCACAGAGGAGTTCTCCTCATGTTAAATGAGAGGGATGGAGAGCACATAGAACATCAGATTGTACTAGAATTCTATTGGCAAAGCAGACTGAAAACCAAGAGCTTGAGAGGACTATTAGCCCTTGCTCTGCTCTGGAAGTAACTGCTGTTTCACCTGCAGCTCTAAAGCACCTGCATGGTACCAGCACACCTGCAGAAAGTCCCTGAGCTGCTACTTCAGAAAGCTGGTTTTTAAACCTTAGTTCAGCCAAAAGTCTGCCAGAGTGCTTTCCATCAACAGTCAACATTGCTCTGCCTTTGTGAGGCAATTTAATATAAAGCAGCAGTAAAATTGCAGGAACTAAGGTTTCCAACTGAAGCTGAGATTCAACTGTCAACTACAGTTCCATGTACAGTATCAAAAATCCTTTGTATAATAACTGTAATATAACTACTGCTACTAATGTCAACAAAAAATTTTCCAAATTCAAATTCCGTCCCCTTAGCTTTTGATTTTTATTTCCAATTTTGAAAATATAGGAACTACAACAGTCCAGGTCAATATTATTCCAAACCTGACCCAACCAAACTCTTTTTATTAGTTGTACATTTTAAGACACTTTAGAAAAGCAACTGTGTTTTTGGTCTCATTTAAAAGAAGCAAAAATAAGGCATGAAGCATATTTTAAGACAGAAAAATGACTCAGCTGATCACACCAAAATACTAGGATGCTGAAACTAGTTGTGTTTCCATATTTTGGATTCCAATTCCCTGTGCTGTTACCACTGTAAAAACTTTTTAAATACCAAAGATAAGACTATCAATATGCCAGCTGATTATTCACTACATGGCATAGTTTGGTTTGTTAAATGCTTGGATTTCAGCCATCACTAGTTACAAAGCTTTGAGGGATGGGGTTTTGAGGAACCAGGATTAGTGGAAGACGCCTCTGCACATGGCCGTGGTGGGGGAGCTGGAGCTAGATGACCTTTAAGGTTCCTTTCAACCCAAACTATTCTAGAATTCTGAGATTCAAAAGAATAATCCAGGCTAGGAAGGAAGAAACTGCTCCATTAGAAGAGGGATGCTCACACTGTTTCTGCAGTGACTGCATCTTCTGCCCGTGCCAAAACTGCATGAGAGAGCATGAAGGCAAGTTCTTAAATGCCACCAAATTCATTACATATTTTAGAAAAGTGAACTCACGTGCCAACATTTAGTTTCAGAATACACAGGGATTATATGATTAGAATCCCACTGGCTTGCTGGGAGGATTCAGCAAGATAACTACAAATTACTTAAAGGGCTAGTGTCAAAAGGACTTCTGTACTTATTTAGCCTCTGCTCTAGATTACTGACCCACTTATGAAGAGCTAAGCAGTCCTGCTGTGCAATGCCAACACCCACTCCATCTGTTTGCTTCTGCTTTCTCAGAACCTC
>VWYO01008195.1:1964-31752 GCA_013400275.1 Rhadina sibilatrix
TTTTTAATCTTTTATGTCATTCTGACTTTTACTGTGAGGGTCAGATGGGCAGAGGCTGCTTTTTAAATATTTAAGGAACATATCCAGATTTCTCAATACAGCTGTAGAGCATGTGCAGAACTAATCTCAGTGTGACTCGAAAAGCTGCAGGTTTTAGAGACATTGTTATCTTTATGAAAATGGCTAATTCCTCATTGTTTCAGCTTTAGAGAAACTGGGAGTATTTTTAGATGGTAAGCTTTAGTCTCTTCCACACCAGGACACTTCACTTTCTGAACCTGAAGTTTTAAACAGAAAGAGAGACATGATGTTCTCCCATCTGGTTAAATTAAAATAGCATTGGTGTGAGATCAAGCTTACACTGCAAACTAAACACAAGCTGGAATTTGGTCAGAACTTGCTGCTCCTATGAGTTTTTGCTGTAGTAAGGGAAGGTGACAGTGCCTGCAAAATAGGAGCTATGCTCTTTCCCCACTGCTAGTTTTTAAAGATGTGAAGTTTTTCCAGGACTTTGGCATCTATTGGTCAAAAGATGCTGTACTCAGGTTTGCATCCTGTTTAGAAATGTAGCACAAATTTTTACTGTACATCCATCTGCCTGTAGTAGCTCCTAATAGAATGGATCAGCCCAGCTGGAAACCAGCCAGCAGGCAACCCAAGTTTGGTCACGTCAAGTAAGGTACTTTTTTAGCAGGAGGTGGAAATTAAACACTTACTCAAGTCTTGCAGCTTGAGTTGGCAAGATTTGCTCACTGTGTCCATAGTGTTATGGATTTCTTTTACTATGGGTGTAGTGACACCGAGGAAAAAAAAAATTCTTGTGGAAAAAGGTACAGTTAGATAAATTTTGGCTAATTGCAGTGGACTTAGGGGCAGTACAGCAGACTTCTGTGAAGCACAGAGTGCGGGAATGGGAAACACAAACCTGTTTTAGAGCAGGGATTTGGCTCTGGAGGCTACGAGAGAGCACAGCCCGCTCTAGCCTCTGCCAACAGAAGGGCACGAGGCAGGAGCAGTCACATCCAAGAGCCTGGAAATGTGGGCAGGAATCAGGGTGAGGGGCAAGCAGCAACCTCTGCCTCACCTCTGTGTCCTGAGAAGGATTTTTGGCAGCAGGTCTGCAGAGCTCTGTCTCCTCCTAAGCCAGGCTGCCCTGTGTGGCTGAGCAAGGTGCTGCTCTTACGGTCTGCATGTTTGGAGAGGGTGGCAGGGGTAGTTGCACATTTAATTCTGGCAGCTTGAGTGAAGCAGCACTTGGCAATCCAGGAGTGTTTATGGGGACCCACCAAGGCCTGGAGCACGAAAACCAGCTGTCAGGTGTGGAGGCTTGTGTGGGAGTCACAATCCTGACCCTAAGGGCTGAAAATCAGACCATTCTTCCAGGGCTTTTCATTGCTTAAGTGAGCACTTCAGGATAAAGAAGATTTATAAAAAGTCAGGAGGTGGTTTTCCAAGCGTCAAGTAGGGATTTTTGGTGAGTGTCTTATATTAAGATTTGTGCTCAAACAGTGCAATTTTTTTAGAGCTATTCAAGCCCTTGGTACAGTAAGGTGTAATTCCTGCCCTACTCAGTGAAAGGCTGGGAGCCATCACAGCCAGGAATGTTCTCCTCTGTTCCCATGGATACCTTGAAAATTGCCCTTCCTCAGTCGCCTTTCTCTTTTCATCTGTCCCTGTGGCTGTGTGTGTTGTGTTTGGTGACTGGAAGTGTAGCAGCCGGATTTGTGTTCCTACCAAACATGGAAGCAGTTGTGTTATGACAGCACTTGGCATGAGCTTCCAAGGGCAACAGGCTTCCACTGGCACGTGCCAGGTACACCAGGTCAGAGCCAGGGAAATCAGCCAGGTGGTGGTTGCAAAATGTAACCAGCCCTGTTTAGGTGCAACACCACTGTTGTCGGGAAAAAGAAAACACTTCATTCTTTTTCTTGTCCGGTTTCTTTGATTCTCTTGATTCTGGTCCCAAAAGGCAAGGTTGCCTTCGGGGGAAGGAGGGAGATAAAACTTATGGGTAAACATGGAGAGCTAAACTTATAAACATTCTGTTCTGGACCTTGGCTGCGCTGTGGATGTGGCCACTGTGTGACACATAGGAGCACATGTGGGCAGAACATCTCAAAAGGTCTGGAGCCACTCAGCTCTCACAGGGGCCAGAACTCTGTCTTGCAGGCAGGTCCTTCACTCAGCACCTTGGAAGGTGGAGAACTCTGTCAGTCTTCTTTTCATGCTCTCATCAGAGCTCCTGTGTTACTGTAGGAACTTCACTGCAGTGGTTTTGGTGCTTGAGGCTTCCAGCATTTTTGGGATACAAGGATTGCTTGAAGGTCCTTCTGCACATCTGTAGGCTCAGACTGACATCACTTTTTCTCTTAGTTGTTGTGTAATAATGAGGATCATTTAAATGTTTATCTAAGCAAACATGTGACTGTATTTCAGAGCTAGTCCACTGCATTCAAAGGACTTTGATGTCTGCAGCTCTGATCTTGTGCAATCTCCTCACTCATAACGACCTTCTAAAGGGAGTTTGCACCAGGGAACGGTATAGAATTTTAAAGTTAGCTAATAAATAGTCACTTTTGTTTTCTTCACATGCAGCTTGGCTTGTGTAAATGTAGGAAGACATAAAAGTCTGGCTGAGCGGTGTTGGGGGTGGGCATCAGGGTCTTCAGAAGAAGCTTTATGGTATGTAGAGCTTAAACTGAATGAAGTCCTCATTCTAGGTTCGGACTCAGTTGAGAAAAGTGCAAATTCCATGAAGTTCATGTTGCAAAATAAGTGATATCACTCTCTACACTCAGCTGTCCTGAATGGCTGCAGCAGAGATGGGGCGTCCTTGGCAGCGTGCAGCCTGCTCTGTGGAAAGCAGCTGCATTTCTCCCTCCACGCCCAGGGAATAGGTTGTAGCACATGTTTTGCAGTGCAACCAGCTGGCTCTGGCCATCCATGTACAGGGAATGAAAGGCTCTGGGGTTTTCAGCCCTGTTGGATGGGAATTTTTAACTTGCCTCACTGGAAAGGCTTAGTTGGAGATGTTTTGCGTCTTTCCCGTGCTACTCAGACGTTACAGGATGTGTGCCAGTTCACACAGCCTCATGTGGAGTTTGGGCTGCAGCTGTAAGCTGTGGAGAGAACTGTCCTGAGGTTGAACACGTCACCAAGAGTTTTCTGAAGTTGCCTCTGTGTGTGTGTCTTTGCTGTCACATTCAGTGCAGCCTGCAGAGATTTTAAAAGTGGAAGTTTTAAGTTGTACATGTGTGCAGTGCAGGTTCCACAATTATAACACAGACGTGTAAATATCTATTAAATCTCTGCTTCACTGATCCTTAAGGCAGTTCAACTGCAAGCAGGAAAAAATTGTCAGCTTGGTTACTTGTCCAAGAGAAGAGCTCAGGTAGCAGATTTTGCAGCAATATCAGGAAAATCAAGGTGGTGATAAAAAATTGTCAGCATTTTGACAAATTGCTGCTGAAAGTAATTTCTTATGTTGGGATATTCCTAGCACATATGTGTAACTATATGGATGAGGGACTATTTGTAAACCCCTTGTAGTCATTGGTGTAGTGCAATGCTTCCGTAACTTTGGGGATATTTACAGGTTCAACATTTGTAACTATGAACTGAAAAGAAAACTAAAATATAATGTTGTGAACATACAATTTATTACTATGTGCATATGATACATGTGAAAATCTTTCCAGCTGTTGGAAGGTGTAAAGGAAAGTGAGAAGCAAACCCAAAGGGAACTGACATGTCAGAGAATCACTCAGGATTCAACAACCTGAAACCCATTATAAATCTGTATTCCATAGAGGCACATAGGTCATTATAACAAATTTCCACCATAAATTGTTAAATGAAGATGCCCTGAAAGCAGGAAGGACAGCTTCTGATACCAGTGACAAATATTGATGTGCTGAGTTAGAACATTTGCTAAGGATACAGTGCAATAATAACCACTTACTCCTTTGTTCTTCATTTCTAGGTCAAGATGTTGTTAAGTATAAAAAGTATCTTATGGATGTACTCTACGTTAGTTATAACATATATGCTACCTAAAGGTAAGTCTTCTGTACATAGAACATTTAATTAAAATTTATTTAGTGGTTTAATTGGTAGGGCATTTCACAGGACTGAGGAAACAGTCAAACTCAGGAAATTGACTTTCTTTGCCTCTGCCATGCTGCATCATGTCACTAATTTTGTTTCTGTGTCCTCCTCAAGGTGTTAATGATTTATGTCTGTTATGCTTGGGTTGCCATGAGCTAAGCTGGGGCAGGTCCCTTGGCTGCTGGGATCTGGAGCAAGGAGGTGTTAGGGCAGCTGCAGGTTTGGGTGGAAAGGAAGGAGGCCTTACTACCTCTCTTGGTGATTACATGCTAAAACTGAAGTATGTATCCATGTGTAGTTGCCATGGTTATTTGAAAGTTTGGGTCAGGCCTTCAGTAAGGAAAATATCCCAACAGCTGCTGCAGACTCACAAAATTAGGAAAGCAGCTTTCCCAAGTCTCAAAGCAAGATTTTTCTTTATTTTCTTTCCCTCTTCTTTCCAGGAACTCCTCAAACTGACTTTAGCCTTTGGGAAAAATCAAATTTACTACTCTCTCTCTCTCTCTCTCTCNACCTAGCTGGAACACTTTGCTAGTAACTTATTTAGGTAGTCCTGAATGATAAAGAAAAGGACTGGTTCATTAGTGGAACCAATTAAATATATATATATATTTAGATTGGATATAAGGAAGGAAGGTCTGGATCAGACCACAGACCTGACTCACTGCCTTGCATAAATGCAGAATTCAGGGATACATGGATTGAGAGGACAGCAGTCTATGTGGGGAGGAGTCGCATGGATCCTTGGAGTAGTAGAACTTGGGATGGCATCTTTACATGTCCTCTCACTTATTCCACCTTTTATTACGTTGTAGATGGCTCATCTTATCTCCAGAGTGGAATATTTGGTACTTCAGAGTTTTTTATTAATGTTCCATTCCTTGGAATGTAGATCAGGTTGTAACCCATCCTTACTTGCCCAAACTTTTCTGAAGAAATTCAGAGAGACCCTGATGTTCCTAGAGCACACTGTGAACTATGTGGGTTTTCCTTTTTAAGCTGGGGTCCATTCTTTTGCCCAGAGTCTTAACCATTTTCAAACTATGGCCATAGCAAGGAGGACAAGCATGAAAAAAAATTTTCCTTTTTCATAGATTGATCTAGTTCAGGATCCCAAAGAATCTGTGGGATCAGTTCATGGCCTTATCTTTTGTAGAAAAATCAGTTAATGCAATAATATTTTTGAGGATGAGTGTTAGGAGACTACACACAATTTTTATAAGTATGACTTTTGTTTAAAAATGCTCTAACAATAAAATATACATCAGAATTCTGAAAGGCAGATACCCTACGTTTCAACCTTTTCTTTTAAATCCTTAGTTTGGATAAAAATTGAAGCCTTTAAATCTTTTGTGAAACACTAATTCCAAGCTTATCACTGTTGTGGTTTACCAGCTGCACCTTGTGGTTACAATCAACCCTGAGGTTTTCATACCCAGTTTGGGTGGCCATTTGTGGCATAACGTTGGGTTTGCAATGTTAGAGAGATTTACATTTGCCTGGCTCCTTGTGAGTGTCTTGCAGACTATAAAAGTACTTCTTCATCACTCTGTGTGTCCTTCTCTTATTCTGCTTGCTCAGACCACAAACCACCTGGTAAAAGACTCAGGAAAGGATTTTGCCTGGTCTCAGTCCATTACCTGTCAGTGTTTCCTACAAGTTGCACTTATTTTAATTCATTGTTATCTTCACTAAAAAAATGTGGTAAATGAAGAGGCTTTTCTTAGGCTCAGTGCTGGTAGCTAGATTGACAAAACGCACAATTTCACTGATCCTTTCTATTTCTGCTGCTAGTCAGGGCAATATACCATATGTCCCAGCAGGTTGTTGATGAACAGAAAAATGAGATACAACAGTTTTCTCCTTTTTTCCTCATAAATTTAGCTAAAAATAAATAGAATATTTTATTCTTTAAGCATGTGGGATTTGTCTGCATAGTCAGTAGCAACATTCTGTTCAGTCAAGCTCAATTATGTGGCAAATTCACTCCTCTAAGCTGTGTCACACCATAAAGTGCACTCTTTTCTTCAGACTCTTGTCCACTGCAGACCTACTGGCCTGGTCATTGTGGTTAATGTGATACAGAAGGGCAGAATTCTGTCCTTTTTAAAAATTATCTAGACTCCTACGTTAAGAATTTTGTAACATTTACCACAGAACAAGTGTGCACATTTTGGAAAAAGAGACTTTGTTCTCAAGCAAGAACTCCTTTCTTCCCACCTCAAAAGGAAGACATCCAGCTATGTGTCATTGGTCTATCACATCCCATTGGTAGGGGCTGACATGGAATATAAGCTTAGCAAAAATGCTAAAGGGAAGAAAAAAGAAAAGGGTTATATGGATTAATATAAGATACTGACAGCTTCTGCATTGATCAGTAAATTCTGCTAGACTAACTAATTTGGATTGCTGCAGGAAATCAAGCTTTTTGGAACTGTGCAGGAACATAATTTAATCCTGTATTTCAGATATTTTGTCAGCCAAATATTTTATTTTTCTGTAGGGAAAAACTTCTTCCTTTTCCTCCTTTCTCCTCCTCTTCCATCTCCTCCTCCTCCTCCTTCTTCCCACCCCTCACCACAACAAATAGTTTTAATAAAGTGTGATATAATGCTTTCTAAAGTTGGACAGAACTGCAGCTACACAGAAATCTTCTGTTCTGGGAAGTAGCACAGCTTAGGCAGGATCTGGTTTGCATATCAGGATTGTATGTGTTGTTTGCCAAGGCTTCTAGCTGGCTGATGTGAAGACACAAATTTTAAAAGGAGGAAATTTCCTCAGGGTTAGGTGCTGATATTCCAGGTCACTCGTAATCAGAAACAATGTTCTTAAAAAGTTTATTAAAGTTCTGCCAGTCAGTATAATTATAATTTAGTCATTCTTCATTTAAGAAGAAAGTTCCTGTAAGGTGTATAGATGACAAGAGATCATAATAAATTCTAAATATTTTGAGACTGATTTTAATCTCCCACCTGTGCAATTTGGCAGTAATTCCATCACAATGGATAGAACTGAGAGTTCATTCTGTTTCTTTATCTCTAAACACTGTAACTCTGTGAAGTTTCAACAAAATAAAGGTGATATAAAAGATCTCTGGTTTCATCAGTTTTGATACTGAGAACTTTCATCCTGACTCTATCTGAATTGCATGTCCAAGGAATACTAGTTTGGTAGGCATGGATGGAAAGGACCTGAGAACTTTAATTCAGAATTCCGTGTCTTCCTTGTCAGTCCATTTTTCTCTTTTTCTTGCTTGTACTTTTTAATTGAAATGCTTGGGCATTAAGCTGATGACTCTTGTATTGAATTTGTTTAGATAATACCATTAAGACTTTGTCTTGTGGAAAATCATCTATCTCATCAGGTTAATGAGAAACTTTCCTTTTTTTCTTATTTTTTTCCTTTTATCCCTGTTTTTTTCGGTTTTCTTTCTTCTTTCTTTTTTTTTTTTTCCCTTCCCCTTACCCTTCTTTTTTTTCTCTTCCCTTTTTGCTCCTCTTCTTTAATTCTCTCCCTCTGCTCACCATTCCATTCCACCCTCCAATCTTCTACTCTTTATGGAGAGATTATATTTTTTATCATAAAGAAACAGATAATTTTCATGTGCTGGTGTCTCTTGTTTCATGTATCACTCTTTGGGTGGCTATTATTAAGGTACCATATTTCTAAATTTTATGAATCCTAGCTCCCTTCAAAATAATGATGACCATGCTCTACATTTCAAAAATGTTAAAGTGAAGGACTGTGAAAGAGGTAAAATAGTTACTGTTGTGCATCAGCTTTTAATCTTCATTAAGCCATTATGTGTGATGAAACAATATCACATAAAAAAGGTAAATCCCTCTCTTCAGTTGCAGTGTGCAGCTTGGATGAACAGTAGTCAACTTCACCCTCAGGATATTGTCAGATGGAAGCATTTCACTGTGAAATGTTTGCAGCTGGAGATGACATAAAAATGATAAAAGTCCTGATCATGTCAAGTCTGAACCAAGTAGGGACTTTCTGTGTGCTTTACTTCCTCCTTTGCTTTTACATCCTGAAATATTTCATTTCTGCAATGTGATAAAGGCCCTGAGGCTAAAAGGAAGCAACTTTGAAATGGTGACTGTTTGGGAGACTCTCACTGGAAAGGCTTTTGTTTCAGCATGTGTGCAATAAAAAGAATTAACCCCTGAGAGAACAGTGGGGTCAGGGGTGACAGGGGTGCAAAGCCATGGGCTGTGTTTCCTTCTGATGACAGGAACAGCTGCTGTGAGGCAAGGCAAGGTGTGAGCTCCAGTAGCTCCCCTACATTCAGGGTTTTGGCCAGTGAGGTAACTCATCATTTTTCACTCAGAGTGGTCTTCATCCTGTGAATTGAAGAAACAGCTCTTACAATTCATCTGTCACTTAAAATTTCAGACCAGTTTCCAAAGGCTTGAAAAACTGGTCTGAAATTTTTTCACCTACTCAGTGACCATAAAAAACAGAGAAAATAAGTCAAAATTAAATTTTCCCAAAGAGAAACCTGCTCTGTCATCAGCCCAAAATGTACCAAGATTGATACAAACTCTTTTTCAGCTTATACTCCCCAGTCCTGTTACAAATCAGCTAAGGTTCATGGATTTCAGGCTTTGCATTTGTGAATCATTAATTAACAATCAAATATATCTGTTTCTGATTTTGCTGTTACACTAATGTGATTTCTCCTTTCTCTCTCCTTGCTCTCTCCCCTTTTTCTAGTTAAAGCAGAAAAAAAAACCCTGGTCAAGGGTTCTCTCTCTGGAACTTCAGTCCTGCCATGCTTCTTCTCAACCACACCCACCATATCCTCCAGCTACGCCGCCGAGTACCTCCGGATCAAATGGTCCAAGGTGGAACTGGACAAAAGCGGGAAGGATGCCAAGGAAACCACGGTCCTGGTGGCCCAAAATGGCAACATCAAAATAGGCCAGAGCTACAAGGACAGGGTGTCTGTCCCGAGCCATTCCGAGGAGACCGGGGACGCCTCGCTGACCTTCTCCAAGCTGCGCGCCAGTGACGCCGGGGTCTACCGCTGCGATGTCATGTACGGAGTGGAGGACACACAGGGCATCGTCTCTCTGGCTGTTGAGGGTAAGGGTCTGTGTATCTCATTTGTAGCCATTGTAGTGATTCTGTTAAAGCAGCCAAACTTGGTAATTAACACAAAACTAGAGAGGATTTAGAGGAGCGTCTTTAGCAATTTGCCCTTTGGGTAGGGTGAAAAGAAGTAACTTGTGATGGAAAGGATGAAAACAAGCCACTGAAGCTGTGTCTCAAACTATGCAATCAAAAGTGGGAGCCACTCTTTCTGGGAGAGGAATATCAAGCATGAAGGAAGTGCTTCTTTTTGCCCAGTAATAAATTTTGGATGGGCAGAAGGGAAACTCATCTGGGAGAAGCTGCAAGAAAAGAAGTAGGGAGGCTTTTGCTAAATGTGGAGCAGGCAGTGATAATTGTCATCTCTGTTAGGAAATAGCCTCCAAAATGTGTTGAAAGACAGAAGAGACAGGAGTTTCAAAATTGTTGATGTTGAAGACTATATCTAAGATTATGAAGTCCAAACATTAATGCAGCACTACCATGTTCACTACTAACCCAGGCCCCCCAATGCCATGTTCAAACATTTTTGGAACTCTCCCAGGGATGATGACACCCCCAATTCCCTGGGAAGTGTATTCCAACGTCTGACCACCCTTTCAGTGAAGTTCTGTTTCCTCATGTCCAACCTGAGCCTCCCCTGGCCCAGCCTGAGGCTGTTCCCTCTCCTCCTGTCCCTCTTTTCTGGGAGCAGAACCTGACCCCCCCAGCTGTCCCCTCCTGTCAGGGAGCTGTGCAGAATCAGAAGGTCCCTCCTGAGCCTCTTTTTCTCCAGGCTGAGCCCCTTTCTCAGCTCTCTCAGCTGCTCCTGGTGCTCCAGACCCTTCCTCAGGTCTGTTCCATTCCCTGGACATGCTCCAGCCCCTCAATCTCTTGTTGTGAGTTGCCCAGAGCTCCCCCAGGATTTGAGGTTGTCCCTCAGCAGTGCCCAGCATAGAAACAGCCCTGTGGCTGGGACAACAGCTTCCATTGCCTCTTGGCCTCTTGCCCCCCTGGGCACCTCAGCACTGGTGTCCAGCTGCTGTCACCAACATCCCCAGGGCCTTTCCCATCTTTCTAGCCCCTTTTCCACAGCCTGGAGTGCTCAATGGGTTTAAGCAAAACAAAAGAGTGAGTGGCCAAAGGAGCATGTGATGTGTAGGTGTTTCTCCCCTCGGAACCTGCTCATGGAGCATGGCACAGAGGCTGCTCCAGAGCTCTGCTGGGCTGGCACTGAGCCTGAGCTATCAGGCTGTGCTGAAAGGCAGGGCATTAACCCAGGCTCTGTGCCAATGCACAGGCAAGTTCTGGACCCAGGTTTCTGCCTGTGCTTAGAACAACACTGAGCTGTGTGGATGGATCTCCTTGTAGGAGCCTTGCTTTGGGCCTTGCCTTGTGCACCCCTTTGCAGCTTGGTGTTTTTTGAAAGTTCAGTATTTACTCAGGTGGATGGATCCCCAAACAAACATTAATATCTGCTGCTAGAAACCATGACTTTGGCTAAGGCATTTTTGGTGAGCTTAATAATGTATTGTTCTTCCAGTCTGCCTAACCTAATGTGAACAGTCTGTTGGCATTGATTTGACAAAAGGATTCAGAGGTGTGGTCTCAATTTGGAAATACAATAAATCAGTGTAGCAGCCATTAATGTCTGCATATCTTCATAAATTGTTAGGTCCTAATAACAAAAGCAAAAGAAATCCTGGTTTGAACATTACTTTCATAATGAATGTACCTGGCATTCCTTATTCCTTTTTAAGTGTTCCATTGACTACATATCTATATCCAGAAGCAGCAGGTATTTATGACAATAAAATATCAGATGATTTATGGTGATACTGTAGCTTTTGTAGTTGCTACTTTTGCAAAAACACTGTGAAGTGTTCAACTGATTAGATTTATGATTTTACTTCAATGAAAATTTCATTCCATTTTCTTTCTGCAACTGTTCTTTTCCGTGACTGCTTTTATGTCAGAATTTCAGGAGAGGAAAAAAACTAAGTCTTAATCCAAATGGAAAATTGGTTTGCTAGACCATCATTTGTGCCATCCATTCTCATTTTTCTCCATTATGTAAAGAAATGGCATTTATTAGAGTTCTAAAAACTTCATGTGAATGTTGCTGCTCAGATCTTCTGCTCTATTCTTTATGGTTTCTTACGATTTCAGCTTTTAATTATAAACCAAAAAAAAAACAACCCCCCCCCCAAAAAAAAATCAAAAAAAAAACAAAAAAACCAAATTAATCCTGAACACAAATTATCTTGTTGTTTCTTTTTGAACCTGCACCCCAAAATGGCACCATTTGAAGAGACATGATCCCCTTTGTGTGTTCTGCAGTGCCTGTCCTGACTGGGGTGCAGGGAGGTATTTCCATGTTAACTGAGGTAATTCCAGAGCTGAGGGATAGGCTGGTTCAGCACTGTGCGTTGGTCAGCTCTCCTGGGTGGAGCTGGGCTGCTGAAGGCTCTGGTGAAATTGTCACCATCTTTTTAAATTCTGCTCATTTTATGCTCAGATTAAGTAGGCCAAAACTTTTCGGCAGAGTTCTGCTGAAGCAGGTGTAATTCCTCTTTTGCCGTTATGATGAATTTATGGGGGTTTTAATGTTTCTTTGGGTATTTTTAAACTAATTCAGGACCTTTTTTTAGGTGTTTTCAGGGTCTCAATTTGTTTTATGGACACTCTCTAATTTTAAACTTTCAAACAAAAAACATAATGCAGCATCAATGAAGCCAGGAAGATAAGATTATACAGCTGGCCTGCTTATTTTTCAAATTAACCTTTGTAGCATAATAGATAGCTGGGAGAGCTAACTTAAATAAAATTACTGTAATTACCATTTCTCTCCTTTAGGTATCTGGGAATACAGTACTGCTGTTGAACATGCTGTGCATCAAATAAAAGTATTGTACCAGTGATGGAATGCATTGTGAATGAAAAATAGGGTTTCTGAGGAAGAATAATTTTCTCAGTAGCATACAGACTTTACCAGGTTAAGCTGAATAGTGGGTATTAGTCGCTGAAAGTAGAACTTCTAATGTCTAATTATTTATTTTGGCTGGGTCTGAAGCCCAAGACTGTACAGAAGTTGTAACTGTGAACCTATTTTTTTTTTTTTTTTTCTGTTTAGCTATCACAACAGACAAATTTGATAATTTGTGTGCAAATACCCAGTTGATTTGCTGGTTTAGATGCCAAACGATCTTCTGAAGTCAGATTCATATGTTATTAGCAACAAAATGTTCAGAAAAAAGATCTGGCTGTCCCAGAGTTCTATTTCAATGAAAGCAGCTGATATCAAAGTGCAAACTTAAACAATTACCCTATGTCAGAGACCTGTCCCCCATGGGATTACCCACACAGAGGCTTTTGTTATTTTATTCTGGACAGATACGGGTTTGGTATTTCCCATTGGTTTTTTGAATGTCTGTAGATTTTCCTTATCCATGGGGGGAATCCTGGGTAAGCCACCACTTAACCACAGCTGGTTATCGTAGTTATCATTCACAAGGAAGATCTGTTTCATCACACATATTGCCTTTGCCTCTGCAGTGCATATTTCAGCTACATCCTTTTTTGACAGGAAAAAAATTTTCTAAACAGTGACAGGGTTTTGGAAATTGGTATAATTCTGTGGCCTTCCTTTGCCTTGGTTATAGGAATTAATGATGCCAGCTACTTGGGTATCAATAGCTGCTTATATTTGGAAATAGATGATCTTTAAGGTCCCTTCCATCCCAAACCATTTCATGATTCTGTCTCAGAGACATCATCAAGACACTGTGAGTTCACATGGGATCCTTTATCTGCTGAGCACTGCTTGGCTGTGTGTGCATCAAACAGAGATCAAATATTTTGATCTGAATAGCTGTTTAAATGTCTCATCTTAAAGCAAAAAACCCTGAATTGGCTTGTTTAATTCTAGGAGTGTGAGCAGTTGTGTTTTGGCTGGGGTGGCTCTGTGTGTACAGCCCTGGGGATCTGGGAAAGTCACAGCAAAGTGTAGGAGGAGGATGACACATTGGGTTACTTGATCCAGTTTTCCTTTGGCATTGCAAGTCTCCATGTTCTGTGCTGAGCCATGCACCCAAACCCAGCAGAGAATACCCATCCACAGGGGCCTGGTGCTCACCACACTTCACCCCTGAGATCAGGGTTACTATTTTGCATTTTGCACTTGCTGAGGGTGTAAGAGGGAGGAGGGAAAAAATTTTAGCCCATGCAGGAAGTTTGGGGCAGCCAGGTGACTGCCTTACTCATTATTCATGCCTGCAAAGCTGTCCTTGGGGCAGGCAGCTCTGCAAGATCACTGGACGGGCACTTCGCTCACACTGGATACCCCCTCTCCTGTTATTGATGATGGAGAATGCTTTCCTGACACCCTGATTGCTGCTATAATTACACCGATGTCCCAGAAAGGGATTTTTTGTGTTCAAAATGGATCTAACAGCATTGTGAGTGTCAGATGCTTCAGCTTCTCACAAGGAGAGGAAAGAAGAATCTTATGATATTGAGTTGTATGGGACCCACTAGGCTCATCCAAGTCCAGTCCTGGATATGTAGAACAAGTCTTTCATACTCATTTTCATTTCCACATGTTTTCTTCTCTGCTTTCTGTGTGTATGTTCCTCCAAAATTTTCCCTTTGTCTCTTCTTCAAAGGAAGAAGCAACTCTTCTTCCAGTTGATTCTGGAAGAAGATTCTGTAATTTGATCCCTCTATGACATTTTGTCTTTTTCTTCTAACCTTTCTTGGTGTTACTACACCCACAATTCAAACTCTCTCATACTGGGAGTCCTTGGCCTCAACTTTTGGATATTCCTGGGTGAGGTAAGCTCTCTGCACTAATTATCCCTCGTCACCAATTAGGGAGATCTATGGATGACTCTTTAGAGGCAAAGCTACTGGGACTTGCATTCCAGAAAGGATTTTATAAAAAGTATTGATGTACCTTTCTATGTCCACATTTATTCCTTCTCTCTAATTGTAATGAAGTCCACTTTTATAAAATACATTTGAGCTGCCTTGTAAAAACCTGACCTAGAAATGAAATGACACAGTCCTTTTCATTCTGGAACATTTCTGATAATGTAAAGAAATTCTTGTTTTGTGTGGTGCTATGATATTGGGCAATTAAGAAGAGCATGTATGATCCAATGTATTCAAAATTAAGAAGTCTGAACAAACCACTCATTTGAGTTGATTTTTTGTTCTCCTCCTTGAAGATAATTGGATTTAAACAGATCAAAGTGGCAAATGGGATCCTTCTAGTTTACTTACTTTTTTGTCATAGCTTCTCGGTGAATTTTTTTTTAACAAAAGTGAGGCCACTTTATTCTTTTCTAACTGATATTTTGGGAATTCACTCTTTTCATAGGCCTCATTTTCTCAGTTTTTGTTTGATTCTGCTGCAAATCTGAAAGACTTCTTTTTTTTCCCCCCAATATTTTTTTTTGTGTTTTCTTTTTAAAGCCTGTAAAGACAATCCCAGGCTTAAGATACTGATCTTGTTAATGGAAAGAAACAAGAATTAGGGAGGCAGCTGTAGATGGTAATTCCCATTTTCATTTTTATGCAAACTTGTCTTTCCTGAAAGCATTATAATGATAATAAATGAAAGTTGTTTCCGACTTGGGAACTTGTTTCCGATGTGGGAACGCTGCCCTCAGTGATGCTGTTAGCACTGGGAGATGGTGTGCTGACAACTTAATTGATCTGTTCTCTCGGCAGCAGAAATCCCCTTCTTTAATCTCTTAAGTAGGCATTTGAAGAGGTGCTTTTACCTAATCATTCGGATTTACCTGTCTTGAAACCTTACCACCTCTTGATGTTGAACTTCCGTGTAAATGATTATGGGCTGCTGCATTTTTCAGCTCGTGTTTTATTCTTCTGCCTAATGGGTCCTGAGGAATCTTCCTAGCAAGGGAAGAGCATAATTGGTAGCGGCCATCAAAGGATGGCAGAGGGAAATTAATTTCTGGGTGATAAAGACTCAGAGTCTACATGCAAAAGCGTGCCAGGAAGAGGGAAGGAAATGTTTTGACCAAGCTGTTGTGTCCCTCTTGTAGAGTTTGGGAGCATGGCAGCCTCTGGGTGGACAGACTGGGGTGGTTGTGCCTTGGGCTGGATGCAGGAGCTTGGTGGTAGAGCAATAAAGGATAAAATCACTTGTGAAAGTCAGCATTGATCCCTCCTCTTATTATCTGGAGCTGTTCAGAGGAGTGCCTGTGCCCCTCCACCTGTGTGCTGTGAGGGTGGACACAAACATCCTGCAGAGGGGAGCAAAGTGTGAGCTGGTGCAGGAAGTGCCTGTCCCTCGCAGGGCCGGGGGGAAGGCACTTTCCCTCCCCACCGTGAGCTTCCTGAAGCCCGTGGCAAAGCAAGCCTGTTCTCGGGTTGCCAAAGCCCAAGGCAGGGGTCAGAAGATGGGTGCAAAGCCTAGACTGAGACACAAACGAATTATTCATGCAGAGAACTGAAAATGCTGCTCCTATTCCTTCCTGTCATATAGTGCTCAGTCCTGTAACCCACATTTTTGTGGTGTAAATTGCCTTCTGCATTAAGGCAAGGGAGGACCTGAACTATGAACTGAATTGTGTGGTAGCTCTGGCAGTGGGGTGGGGGTTATTTCAGGGTTCTGCACCACAGTGTCCAAGGTCTGAAGACAAAAATTAACAGGATAATAAGCACTGCCATCTCAATCTTTTTCCTTTAGGTATTTGCTGTGTGAGGCAACTTCTGAAATTCAGGCTTTATGTTGCCACATCCAACACTGCATGTGGCAGCAGCGTGAGCTCACTAGTGAAAGTGAACTATAATTTATTAGCCATACCAGGAGCTAATAAACTAGCTTCCCCTGCAGTTCCACAGGGTTTTGATGCATGATATACAATAAAGCTGCAACCCAAAGGGGTGTAACCACAGAACCAGGCTCTTACCCATGGAAACCCTTGTTTGTTAAAAGTTAAACACTTCACATTTTTATTTTCTGGTCTAAGACATAAGATAAATGATGAAAGGACGTTCACCCTTGCTCTGACAGAAGTGAATTTTGGATTCTACAAATTGCTTTCCTGTGAGTGATCTTTCTTGCTGCTACTCCTTCCTGTAATTACACTGACTTTGTTTGCCAGATGTTCAGTGACAACATTATACTGCTGTACTCTGTTTTCCAGTTGCTTTATTTGTTCCTAGGACAACTCCTTTCTTGCCTTTTCTTTTGGGGAGGAAATAGACAAAGGGGGGGAAAATCCTTTACAAATGTTTTAAAGTGCAAAGACCGGGACAATGGGTTTTGCCCCTCTCTCTGTCTAACTGAAACAATGAAAGTCCTGCACTTTAATCTTCTTAGCCCCAGGGGTCTTCTAATTATTGCAGCTGTTGCACAGGCTTATGCATAGTGACGTCCTCCTTCCCATTCATCTTGGAGGCTCTTTCATGTCCATCAGCTCCTCACTGGAAATGGAGGAGCCTGCAGCTCTGAGAATAGGTGAAGTTTACCTTGTGGATCAGGGCGAAGAGAACAAAGCATTCCCCGAGTTCCTTTCCAGGATTTACAAATGACCAAAGGCTCTTCTTTGCCCCTGCGAAATCCACTTTAAATTGGTGAGGATATTAACTCTTTAGTCCTGCCTTGTTGTTCAGGTGTCACAAGGCTGTGCCCAGGGTAGGAAGGGCAGTGGTGCTTCCAACACGGAAAAAAAAAAAAAAAAAAAAAAGAAAAAAAAAAAAAAAAAAAAAAAAAGAAAAAAAAAGGTGAAATAGCTGGTTGTAGAAAATGCACTCATATGTTTAAGCAGCAGGAAGCTTAAAAAAAGCCCCCACAGCTTTAGCGAAATATATTGCCATCCCCTCTAAGGTGACAAACCTTTTGGTGGCTGTACTGAGAAGCAGAAACTCTTGTGCCCAATTTGAAGTCATATCTCCCAAAGCAATCTCGGGAAAATTATAAAAAAGAGACAATTAATCCAAATTCACACAAAATACATTTTAATTAAGATTAAAACAACAAACTGAATTAACAAATTTCTTCATGTATTTGGGCCTTTCTGACTCAGCATCAAATACGCTTTATTACAGAAATGCCAATGTTATAAAAAAAAAGTTTTAGAATGTTTGTATATGTTCAAAAATAATATATAGTAAAGCCAGATGCACAGCTTGCGAATATTATTATGGGTTCATAGTTATGAGACAGGATAAATATTTGATCTGCTTCTGTTGGGAGCTCTGTAAAAGTTGCCCATTTTAAAATTCTAGATCCAGAACACCAAACAGGCCACTTGAACTGTTTTTATTTACTACTCAGCTGCTAATATAGCAATCCTCATTTATACTAGCAGATGCTCTGCTCACAGTTTCAACTATTGCTACTAAATTCTGAATATATTAAACCAGATATTTTTATTCACACTACATGTTAAAAAAAATCTCTAGGTAATATTTTTTGCGATTTAAAGTTTAAATGTCAATGTTGCCTAACTCTGTGTTCTGGAGTGGTTTAGCAGTGAGGCTGTAGGGAGCTGGACGTCCCCCATCCACATTGAAATGCTCCTTTGGCTCCCAGCACAGGATGAAGATGCCCTTTGGAAGCTGTCCCTGTTCTCTGCTTGTTCTTGAAATCTGCCCAGAAATTGTTTGGAACTGTGTTGTGGGGCCTGAGCCAAATAATGCAGTGAAATAACCTAACAATTTAACACCCTTAATGACTGACTTACAGGCACCTGGAAAGTTTAATGTAATGATACCAACACAGCCATAATTTTCTGGGGTGTATTCTTCACTTGTCACTGTTGCCAAACAACTCTTGGATCCATTTGAAGCTGAAATTACACTGTTGCTTGGAAGGAGCTGTTTGCGATGGGCTTTGTCAGTTCTGAAAGGCATTTTATAGGGATGCTGGTGGTCTGCACACTTCCAGTTAGTGGCTGCAGCTGGTGTGTGACTCTCTATTAAATGATGAAATATGGGGATTCCCAGGCTTTCCTCTTTTATTTCCTGTTTCTCTGCAAGTGGCTTTGATAAAAAATCATGTCTGATGGCTGAGTAGTTTTCAGATAATATTTTCTGTGTTAATTTCCTAGTGAATCACAACAAGAAGAAAAATACTCTCTACTCATTTGCCATATGAAAATTTTTGATGACTGGCAAAATTTTACTGAACTTGTCTGCATGAGAAAAAGATTTCTAAATAAATTGGAAATTCTTGCATCAACAATCTGCTAAATGACCTGTATTTCAATTTGTTTAAAAAACTAGCAAGATTTCTTTATCTTTCAACAATGCTCTAATAGCAAAGACTTGTTGTAAAATTAATTATTGCTACAGTATCACCATTTCCCCAAATTCTATTACAGTATGTTGTTTCCTCATCATGAAGTACTCTAGCAAAACCATCAGAGAAAAGGAACATTTAATGGTTTAGGGGCTTGTTTTGTTTTATTTTTTCCTCATTCTGTGGATGTTTTATAGTGTTGAAATGCTTCTGAGGATTTTAGAATGCAATTAGTTAGCTATTGCAAGGGACATGCCTTTGATGCTAAACTGTAAAAGACAGTAGTAATTGGGGGAAATGATTTTGTAAGGTGGGATGACTGTCCTCTGCCACATCAGTGCCCTGTATGGTTTGTTCTAGCTGTTGTCAGATTTAGTGGGAATTGTGTGTGTAGAAAACAGAATATGGCTTATAGACAGATCCTGTTTTAAACAAAGCTGTCTTCACACCACACCCCCCTCTCCAAACGTCTGATGTGCTCCAGTGTCAAGGAGCTTTTCAGAACCAGAAAAACCCTAAATAAAATCATACTTTGTATTGTTTGCACCATTTGTGGTGTGTGCAAGAAAAAATGGCTATGGAAAATTGACCAAAATCCATATAGTGATAAATGATGTATTTGTAGTGATCTTTGATGTGTAGAAGTGGACACCGGGCCTGTCACTGATTAACAAATCTGCTTCAAAAAAGCACATTTTTGGGGGTATTTTGTCATTACTAGTAGCAGCCACTAGAGGGGGAACATCATTTATACCGTACTATCTCACCTTTTTATACTATTTTTCATTCTATCCCTTTTCAGCATTGTGACAACACTTAGATGAGGTTATCATGGTTGCAGAAACAAGGCAAAATGTGCCACTGAGACGGAGTTTTTGGGTTACAGAGTGATGGTGGCTGCAGAAACAGCTCAAAGCGTGCCACTAACGGGGGTTTTATGCCTTCTCAGGTGTTGTGTTCCACTACCGGGCCGCCACGAGCAGGTACACCCTGAATTTCACACAGGCCCACCAGACCTGCCGGGACAACGGCGCCGTCATGGCCAGCCCGGAGCAGCTGAAAGCAGCCTACGAGGATGGCTTTGAGCAGTGTGATGCTGGCTGGGTGTCCGACCAAACTGTCAGGTGAGGCTGCCGAAACGCCCCTTCACGCTTTCCCCCAAAATTTGCGTGCCTTGCTTAAACAGCTGTCTTGCCATAATTGATGCCTTGGAATGGCTACCTAGAACAGAGGCTAGAGAAGATTGAGAGAATAAAGTGGGTGTTTATTAAAGGCCTTCAATGGATACACCTTGGGCAGTCAGAAGCCTTGCAGGCTACACCCAAGATAGACAGTGCTCATGAGTTTGTCACACAATTTTAAGATTGGTCCATTTACATATCAGGGGTTAATTCTCCAACTACAACTTCAGGTAATGATGTAATTTACCCCCAGTTTGCTCCCCACCAATTCATTTTTGTTTATACTGTTTGGAGCCTGAGGCTGTCCTTGGATTTCAGGCCTAGAGGAATTATTTTGTCTGACCAAAATGTGAAGACAGTAAGTAACGCTCTCTATGGAATTTAGAGTTATACACTAATGCAGTACAGGATTTTAAAAAATATGAAGACTAAAATCCTAAGGCATCATAATGATAAATTTTCTGCATTTCCAGGTATCCTATTAGACATCCAAGAGTTGGCTGCTTTGGAGATAAGATGGGAAAGAAAGGAGTCAGGACATACGGGCGCCGCTTCCCTAATGAGACCTATGATGTTTATTGCTACGTGGAGCACATGGAAGGTGAGATAGGTCTGCAAAGCCTGGAAGTGCACTGCAAGACTTAAAAAGTGACTGAGGACCCTGATGTGGAAGAGTAGAGAAGGAGAAAATTCCATTTAAAATAAGTAATGGCTGCTCTGGATCTGAAGGGAATTGCTGAATGGAGGGAAACCTATAGTTTGTGGTCTTGCCAATCCTAAATAAAGGCCAGTGTGGAGTCTACAAAGAGGCAGTCAGAGTTCAAGCTGCCTATAATTAGTGCAGTATATCTCACAAAAGTTGCTGTTGAAGCATCTTATTTTTTGAATGTTGAATGAAAGTATTTTCAAAGAAGTGCATTTAATGTTTGAGAAACTATATATGCTATATATATAAGTATGTACAAAGATAGATGTAGTATATGTGCCAAATGGCATAAAATTAGATGGATATTGAATGGCCATCTATGTTTAATAGTATCTTTTTAATAATGGGCCATCTCAGATTCCGAAAGAAACAAACAAGAAAAAAAAACTTCATAGTTTCTGGATCTTATTTAGTAAAATTTTTACAGAAATACTTTGCAACCAGGACTAAAGTATATTTTACACTTGCTACAGTGCCCTGAGTGTATCACACTGCTTCTGTTTGACAGGTTTTTATTCCATGCCAGTTCCACTTTCTAAAAAACCCCTGATGATTCCTAATTAAACATTTTCAGGGATGATCCTTGACTGTTACACATTTAATTTAGTGCTCTTAAAGCAGTAGAAGAGCAAACCAGCCTTGGCTCTGGGCAAGCCTACCTCTGTAGGCGTACATATATTTTTAAAAAGCAGTTGCAAAATGCAGGTGCTCAGTGTTTACTTGTAATCTGTCTTAGAAAAGATATAGATTAGGTCATGCAAATTTTTCTCCTGCTGGTGACTTACAGAGATTTTAGTTACTGAAATCAGTAAATGTTTTATTTTTAGTAGCTGGAGATCTGTCCTAGAAAATTTGGAGATTTATGGAATACAAGCAACACAGGTATTACAAAGCCTCCAGAAAACATATATGCTTGAGAATTTGTAACCTGAACTTGCAAATTAAGTGACAGAATTTTGTAACTGCTTTTCATTGTCTTAATTTTAGCTCTATTTATATCTGTCAGTAAGCAGCACCTGTGAACATCTACAATTCATGACATTTGATCCTCCATCAATCTTTTATGGGATTGGATTCTGAATCTCCTCTAAATCAATGCGTTTAAATTCAGTTTGTGTCTTTCCTAGCTTACAAAAAGAAGGTTTAGTAAAGAGCCTAATCTGTACAATTGCTGGGTGAAAGGAACAGTCCCTTGTTCCTTTCCCTCTTCAAGGACAGGGAAGTGTAGTTAATATACAGAAAATTGTCTTGGGTGCGTGTGAGCCAGCAGTTTCTCAGGGTCAAAAGTTATCACTAAACTTTAAAAAATAAAACTTAAGTCAAAACTGAAGCTTTTTTTCACTGAGGCTGATGGTCTCTGCTTGGAACAACCTGGAACCAGACTGTTGTGTGGTTCAAAGGGGCTGCAGTGACTGTGCAGTCCTCATGGCTGAAAATGCACAGATCCTCAATTTCTCATGGACATTAATTGTTCTTCTTCATTATAAAATTTCATTTGCCAAGATTTATGACATGGTTTCCCTCTCTGGATGCATCGACACTTCCGTCCCACTGCTTTGGTCTGTCAGCTGGACTGTGGTGACATGATCAGTTTGCATATGAAACATCCAGATTTTAACAAATATATAAGCCAGAGCACAATATTTTAGAGATTTGGTTCATTATATTACATTCATTATATTGAACAAGTTTAATTCCAGATTATTGTAATAGTTAGCCAAAGACGCTTCCCAACTTTTCCCAATTGTTGTTGGTGTTTTTTTGTTGTTTGTTTTGTTTGTTCGGGTTTATTTTGTTCTGGTTTGGTTATTTTTGGTTGGTTGGTTTTTGTGTGTGTGTATGTAAGAGAGATTTTATTATTTTCTCATTCTCTCAGAAGTTTTAAAATGATCAGAAGTGTGAAAACTTCTGACTTCCAGGAGGAGTTTATGGCTAGAGGGCATAGAAGCAGTATGGGTAGGTTCTGCTGACATGCAGAGGAGTTAAATTACTCTGTTTGGATGAGGAGAAACAGGCACATGCAAGGAAGACAAGGTGCCACATCGTGGTGTAGTGCAGGATAAACCATTCCTCAGTGCCTTCACAGAAACTTGAGCCTCTGAGCCTTTTTCAGGTGGGAAAAGGATGCCGAGGAGCCAAGGTGGCTTTGTCTGTGTAACAGGAGCAGTTTCTGTTAGGACAGAGGTTAATTCTGAGTGAGGAGGAGCTTGTTAGAAGATACACAGCATCTATGAGTTTGTAGTTCAGAACAACTCATCCACAGAAGATGGAAATTTAGACAGAATGTCGATGCAGTTATTGGAAGGTTGAACTAAACTAGATTGCTGAGATGGTAGGAAACTTACAGTTCAAGAGCTAAAATTATGCCAGATTTTTGATGGCCCTGTTCATCAAAGGTTGATGCTGCAAGGTGTGACCTTTAGCTCATGACTTAATTCATAGCAAAATGAATCCATGACACTTAGGATGTGCTTAAATACAAGTTTTAAACAATTTTTAAGGCTCATATCTGTATACCCTTCCCTGATTCAATGCCAAATCTATTAGACTTGCTTGCACTAAAGAGGTCCTTATTTGGAGGGTCTGTGTCAGTGGAATGACTATTCATGGCACAAGCCTGACTAATGATATCAAAATTTGGGCTATAACGAGGATGTCACCATGGAAGTCATTGAACACTTATTAGTTGGCTTCTGCTGTTGTGTTACCCCAGAAGGCCATAAATGGTGGTGGGAATCCTTGCAATACATTTTAAAATAAATGTGCTTTGAATTTGCAGTACTAATTTGGGTATTTGCACTGAGGATTTGTAGGAGCAACTCCATCTCAATTTTATTCCTTTTTGGCCGTATGGAATCAGGAAGTTAGCCAGAGACATGAATTTCTTCTTAAATCACAAACTATTAGCTTAAATTGAAACCAGTTATCTAGGCTAACTCTTACCACTTCCTTGTTCTGAGGAAAGCCAGAGAGATTAATGACTGCACAATTCTAATTTAAATAGTATGAGTTTTGCTGCAACAGTCAGAAGAATAACTGTGGGAAGGATTGAAGATTTCTGAGCTCCTGGAGATAAAAATGAGAACCTGGAGTCAAAGTGTCATTAAAGAGGTACTAGGCATGGTGTTATATTTCAAACTGTTTTACATTCCTCATATTTCATCACTTGTTTCAATGTACCAAGCACTAACAGAAACATTTAGGGTATTTTAACTGCAGGAAGTGATTTATGATTAAAGATTTTAAAGTGATTGAGCTGCAAAGGTTTGGGTGAGGATCTCTTAACACCACCAGCCGAAGGGGTGTCTCCTGTTGTAAAATCCCTTGGATGGAGATGGGTGGTGGGTGAGGAAGAGTTTGAATTCATCAGACAAGCAGTGTGTGGTTAATTTGAGAGCACTGTGGTGTCAGAGAGGGAGATAGAACCATCACCAAAGCCCACTGGTGGAGTGAGGGCGTGTGCTGAGCCAAAGCACAAACCACCCCATCAGAATTGTCTCCTGGCCAGGCTCCCTCGGAGCCCATGTATGCCTGACCAGCGACTGTCTTGTGCAGATGGGGCACTCACACTAACAGAGTTATTTTTGGGGTGTCTGTAGGGAAGATTGTACTGCCTTCCTTCCATGCACCATCTCCTCCACACAGTGAGTGCAGGGAAGAAGGATAAAAACCAAAACCAGATGTCCTTTGAATACTTTCCACCTACTCTCATGCGGTTTTGCTGTTGTCATGGAAATTTCTGTGAGAATGATAGTCATAATTAAAGGAGTCATAGTCTAAAATGTGGCCTCAGGTGAGAAGTTTCTTCTGTGTTTTGGGCAGCTAAAGATCTCTGGAGTCTATTCCGATTCTGGAGCAACAACTAGATTAGGTTTAAAAACTGGGACACAGAGAAAAGCTTTTTTTTTTTTTTCTCTAGTTTAGGGCCTGTGGTAGAATTATGAGCCTTTCCATTTTACTGGACACTAATCCAGCCTTGGATTATGTCATATCATGCAGGGTTAAGTTCTCAAGAGGGTTCCTGTTCAGCCAGTGGGTCTGCACAGAATAGACTCAAGACATTCAGGAAAGTTTGGTTAAATCATTGCTGCTGTGCATCAAAAGGAATCAACTGACTTGTTCTGACGTGCAAGAGAAAAAGACTTCTTCATCTTGTCCAGCCTCCTGCTTTAAAGTTGAACCAAGCTGCTTAGATGTTTATGGCTTTCCAGACCTCTAGAGTGGTTTTGGTAATTAGTGATTTTGTTAAGTACACCTTTTTCTTCTCTGGTGTGCCAGAGAACCAGCCCTGAACAGCAGAGAAGGCGAGGTGAGGATTGTGGAAGTTCTTGGTCCTGAAGGTACAAGGGTAAATGTTTCAGTCCTCAAAGTGGTCATGGCATTCCTGCTTCTTTGCACAACTATGTCCTAGGAATGAAGTTTTGAACAGATTCCACAGTTTTGAGGAAAAGAAAGTTGTGATGGCAATCTCATGACTGCCTAGGCTTTGACCTGCTGGCTGGTCAAAGGAGGAGCAGTAACCACAGGTTACAGGTGCAGGTGAAAAAATACCCTTAAAATTCTCTATATAACATCAGAAAATATGGCATTTTGTCACTCTTAGCCAGCTTTTGTCTCTGACCCAGGGCACCCAGATCTGCAGCTGTAGTCACAGAATCCAGGAGTTCTAACACCCCCAAAGGACATCTCTGCTCAATAAACTTGTTCCAACTCTCAGAAACAAATGAATAGTTCTGGAGTTCATCACAGGCATATCATGCAAATAAAAATAAAATAAAAGTAATAATAATTAAAAAAAAAAAAAAAAGAGCTCCCAAATTCTTAGTGGAAGATAGTGTTTCTTCTCAAACAAAACTATCACCAAGGGACTAAAATGAAAAGGCACTGAAAAGTGGGTGTTTTTTTTTTTTTNAGGGCTTAAAAAGTGGGTTTTTTTTTTTTTTTTTTTTTTTTTTTTTTTGTTTTTTTTTTTTTTTTTAATTGTGAGAGTTAAGCATTTCCTCCTATTGGAATGATTAGCTTTTCTTATAATTAATATCCCTCTGCATTTTCTAATGTCTGGCTTTGGAAGACTGTCGAGGTTGTAGAATCTGAGCACTTGACCACAGGATAAAGCTTATGAGCACCAAATTCCAGATGGGACAGTAATAATCACATAATCATAGAATCATTAAGGCTGAGTAAGAAGACTTTTGAGATCATTAAGTCTAACCATCAACCAAGCACCACTGCCCTAGTCAACACAGGTTGTGTGTTGACCCCTGACTTTGGTTCTAGCCTGCCCTTCTTCCCACCTTGCTTTGAAGTTGTGTGAGTCATGTCATTCACATCTACCAACATGCCCAGCTCACCAAGACATCTCCTGAAGAGAGAAACTGAATCAAAGCAATGAAATTTGCAATAAAAACAGCTAATAAATGTTGTAGAACAGTTTCTTATAGAACCTAAGCTTTTTCCTCAGGGGTTGTGGGTCAATCAGCTTTTGTCTTCAAGAGAAAAATCTGACTTCTTCATCTGCCCTGATATTTTGGAAAGAGATGGAAAAAGCATGAATTTCATCAGGTATCTCTTTTGACCAAGCAAAACAAGCACATGCAAGAGGAAAATCCTGGGGATTCTTGGAGTGCTGTGACTGCTGAGGCTGCTCCATCAGCCTGGAGCTTGGTTTGGAGCAGGAGCCAGCAATAACACACATTACATTATTGTCTGCAGCCTAAACACTGTCATGTTCTCCACCCCACCCCCTAGTACTGCAGAACCAGTTTTTCTTCATCTGTTGGCCTAAGCCCTGGGCTTTGCCTGCACAGTATTGCTGAGTTACTCAGGGTGTGCTCCAGCTATAAAAACAGTGCACGTGGCTGTTTAATACACAAAGAATTGAATTTGCCCTGCCTGGTGTTGATGGCTATGTCATTTGTTTGTTGAGCAGACAAGTTCTCCCTCTTAATTTCCTTGTTTTCAGTGTTTTGGCTGGGCAATTGAGGGGCTTCCAGTCATCTTAATAGAAACACTCTAAGACTGTGGCAGTATCAGTCTTCCTGTTAAATATGGAAGCTGTTGTGCTTTCAAAAACAGGAGTAATTTGTAGAGGCTGCATGGATTAAAAAGATTTCATTAACTTCAGAATTACTTTTCTTTCTTTTTAGAAGAAGTTTCTGTGCAAGGCTTGAGTCCTTTTCTCTTTGATACTTTGAAGGAGTTAGGATCAGCCACATGCTAGAGGTGAATGAGATCAAGAAACTCCAGGAAAACCCCCATATTTTAAATTTTTTTTGTAAGGTGCTTTGATAAGCTTGCAGAAGCAGAACAAACTTTCAAATGTTTCTAGATTCATATGTCAAGCAGAGCATTTATTAAACTTTATATAGGGTTACTAAACTCTTTCTTTGTTTTTCATGTTTCAACCCAACAATTATTAAGCACATTAAGTGCTCATTTAATCATAGAGAATTTTGATCTACTTTCAAACTGGAGAGACAAATTGAAGAGTCATAGCTCCTAGAGTAAATTACCACTATTTGCAATATGACTTTTGCCCATTACTCGATTTTCTAAAAGTAAGAAGTGTGGAATCATAAAAAAATGCTCTCTAATGAGAACAATTACAAGATGACATGTTTTAACATCTCAGCCCTTTATCTTATCAGTAGCATTCCTGAAATAAATATGCATTTACTTTGTATATGATGGAATTTTGCTGATTGACCTTCTGCCTTTTTGCCTTCTTTGTGAGGTTATTGTCACAAATTCTTAAATATACCAGTTAAGTGTCAAATACTTTGGATTTCACTTATTGGATTGTTTTGGTTAAGATACATTTTTCCTGAAATTTATGGGGGCTTTATTTTATTTTTTCCCTTATTTTGTTTTTAATTGTGTTGATTTGGTTTTGCTTTTTGTAAAACAATCCTTGACAAAGATGGTATCTGTTTGACAGCAGCTGATTTTAAGAGATGAAAAAAATAAGTCTATGAGGGGTCAGTAGAATATATTCAATGCAGGGAAAAGTATGACACCCATCTTTTATGTGAGCAGGATTATCACTATTGCACATATGCACTCCAAGGCAAATTTGAGGCAGAATTCTGCCTAGAAGATGCAGCTTGGATAACTCTCTGCAAAGTGACCTCTCTTAAAGAAGAACCCTGCATTTTGAAATCTTAAACCAAGACATAATCCCTCACTAAGTTTCTCTGCCTTAACTGAGTGCAGATGACAGCTCAGAGGAATAAATAGCACAAACTCCAATGATGTTGTGTACAAGCTCCATTTGGAGCCAGAAACCCAAATCAGTTGGCGGAAAAATTACTTTTCTAGTAATCTTGCATTGTTTACCCACTTTCCTATGTATTCTATAAGTTTTCCTCAGAAAGAATGTTGTGGGACTGTCTGCAATTAGTTTTTTGTTTACAGAAGTCATGACAATTCATTGTTCTTCACTTTTCTCATTTCCTCACCTAACTGGACTGATATTTGCTATACAATTGCAATTAAATTGCATTTTAACTACTAATTTTCATATGCATCATGTCTCCTGTGAGAGGATCAGTGAACAGTCCTCAGAGCAGAGAGGGGTGCCCTGGAGAGGCCTTTCTTTCCTCTCCTGTTTCATGGTGCTGCTTTTGGGATGGGATTGTGGAATAACTGCATCCATCACTCTGTGCTGGACATGGCACCAGAGCTAGAAGGCAGATGCAGAAGGATGTAACAGAAAATGCTCATTATCTGTGTAGTCTGAAGAGCTGAATGAACCATTCTGAGGACGGATGGCTCTTTGCTTCCCTTATCTGCCCCTCTCCAATAGATGCCCCATGTCCCTCTACCTCCAGGCTGGAAGCTGCACACAATGTATGTAAGGCAAATTAAACTATGGGATTGGTGCTACAGCTGTAATAACAAATCAGAGCTTCTACCTAGGAGGAAAAAGAAAGCTGGCACCTTGCCTCCTTTCACACTTACATTCCTTTCAGTCCCCAAACAAGCGTAATATTGATGTGAATGAAACTGCTTGGGGTGATGTAGTTTCTGTCTGCATTTTTCTGCATTCCCCTCAGACCTGTACAGGGGTTAAGACAGATTGCATGGCCAGCATGGAAAAGCAGTGTTTCCCTGCAAGAGTGGCTGTTGTGTCCTGGCCTGCTGTGGCTGAGGGAGGGCATTGCTGTCTTGCAACAAATATTTTGAATTTGTGCTGCTGGTTTGAATACTCACATTTTAGGTCTGGTTGGTTTCATCTGAAGTCTAAGCAAAAACTGGAAAAGGGTCAGTTTACTGCTTCGTTCCCAGGACATGAACATGAGGGGCTTCATTTTTCTTTAGAGAGTTTGGGTGAATGAGGCAACCAAGACAAGGTGATTTACCTTGGAAGCAAAATATTAGACGTGCTATTTGCTTTGTTTTAGTTTCCAGCTGGATGGCTATTACTTGCAAACTGTTATTTCTTGGAAGCTGAACTACGCTATCAACATTCTAGACTAATTCAGCTTCTGCACAAAAGAGGGCTTTGTGCATGCAACGGCTTGTGCATTTCCTGACCTTTGTTTCCACATGGGGCAAGATGAAGACTGATGGAAATGCGACCTTAGAAGCTGTGCTAGAGCAGCCAGTGAAGAATATTTCCTATTTTGTGGGTGTTTGGAGTGAGATTCTAGCAACGCCTAAAAGGGCCAGGTGGGAGCTTGCAGAAGTAGACTTGCTTTATGGAAAAAGTAAATTCTGGTGGATTGGATTTAATTAACTCAGTTGAGCTGCAAGATCTACTCTTACAGGGGTCACAGTGGAGCCTCAGGGCTGCCGTTACCTCTGCTGGAGACCAAGGAAGGGACTCTGTGTCCAGCCACAGTGTATTTCATGACATAAAGTTTGCTTATAAACGCTCATGCTTTGTGGCAGTTTAACTTTCAAATTCAAGCCTTGAACATTTGGTTTACATCTATCTGATTATTTTTCTTTTTAAGGAAAAAAATACTCATGTTTTGGGAAAAACCTCCAGCCTTGCAGGACTCTGGGCCCAGGGGTAGAGGGGGGACAGGAATCGATTGATGGTAGAATGTGCTACTCAGCTTTTGTTGTTTGTTTTTTGTTTGTTTGTTTGTTTGTTTCTCCTCCAGATGAAGTGGTCCACGTCACAGCCCCCCAGAAGTTCACCTTCGAGGAAGCAAGGGAGCTGTGTGAGGAGCGAGGCGGTGTCCTGGCTTCCGTGGGGAACCTCTATGTGGCCTGGAGGAACGGCTTTGACCAGTGTGACTACGGGTGGCTGGCGGACGGCAGCGTCCGGTACCCGGCCTCTGTGGCGCGGCCCCAGTGCGGTGGGGGTTTACTTGGGGTGAGAACCCTGTACCGCTATGAGAACCAAACAGGCTTCCCTTACCCCGATAGCAAGTTTGATGCCTACTGCTATGAACGTAAGCATATTTTTTTTTTGGTTTTGGTTTGTTT
>VWYO01008195.1:31796-42383 GCA_013400275.1 Rhadina sibilatrix
TTTTTTTTTTTTTTTTTGGTTGTGACTTCCAGCATGCTTGCCGTGGGAAGTGGTTTCTTTATCACGCGTTTAGTTTCGGTTCCTGCAGCCCGCGCGGGTTTTTAGAAACTAAAACTAACGTCTTAAAGTAACATTGGCAGGTGGAGACAGGCGGAGTTTTAAGGTAAGATTTCAGCCTGAGCAGTGTTTTGACCGTGAGTTTGTGGGTGCTCCATTTTTTGGTGGCTGAGCAAACCTTCATATCTTTACGTCTTGTCAATGGACACAAGACAGATATTCAAAGCCCACCTGGGCATGTCACCTTCTCCAGGTGACTCTGCCTTGGCAAGGGCTGGACTAGATGATCTCCAGAGGTCCTTTCCAACTACATCTATTCTGTGGTTCTATGATAAATGTCCTAAAGGTGAGCAATGGATATTCTGTTTCCAGTGATGGCAGCAAGAGGAGCTGCTGTACACGGGCTGTGTACAAGGCTGGCCACTTTCGAGTCTCTCAGATGCCAGTAATTTGTGGGCTGTCTCTGGATCCCAGGCACGTTGTCCTGGGATCCACATTCTTTCTCTTTCTCACTCAGTATTTCTTGGGCCAGTGGGTGGTCTAAATTGCCTTTCTTACTGCTGCTTGTTTTCCTCTTGGTATTTTCATGGACACTTCAAGTGCCTGCCACATTCACATGGTAGACTTCACCAATCTAAGCTAGATGTTCTCCACACCTGCCAGCTTTCTTTTGGGGTCAAATATTGCCTTGTAACCTCATCTATCTTCAGTGCCAACTGCCTGGCTCTGCTGTTATGGTGCAGCCTCTCCTTGCATAGGTTCCTGCTCAACAGCCTCTCCTGTTGTCCCAAAAGGCTCACCAGCTTCCCAGATGAATATCCTGCTTCCCAGAGACTTGCAGCCTCAGCACAGGGGGAGTTGGACAGCTCAACTATTTTCCTACAGGCCTCTCTGTCCAAGGAAGTTCCTTGTTGCAAATAGCGCGACTGACATTAACATTGTGTTGAGTTAAAAGTTCAGAACTTGGTCATTAGTGATGAATATTTAGGTTTTTTGGATTCGGTCCAGTGACTGTAACTCAGAACTACTTGAAATGTGCAGTTTGTACTGTCCCCATTTTTGTGGATGATGAACTTACTGCAGCTGCAGATCTTTCCAGCTCAGGCTCTGAAGAGTCATTTATGAGCAAATCTTACTCTTTGAGAACAAATCCTGACATCTGCTGCAACATTATGGTCTGGCTGTTCTCCGGCACTGTTGGTTTGTTGTTTTAATTTTCCTTTATAGTTTGTGGGTACAATGTTCCAAAACTTTGCATGTGGAAATAGTCCTAATGGAACTGCTTACAGGAAAAAGGACTTAAGTTCAGGAGTCTGTGCTCTAATCTGCAGAGCAGAGTTTTGTCATATCACTCCTTCTGTTCCTACTCCAAATTGTTTATGACCTGTTTAAAGTGTTGTGGATAAAAAAGACTTTAATGAGGGTGTATTTCATAAGTCCCTCTAAAAGGGATAAGAAGTGAACATTTTGCCTGTAATTTAGTCTTTAGTTAGGACAAATTCCAGCCTGCTGTTTGTTTTTGTGAATTTTGCTGCTTTCAAGCAAGATGTGCCTTTACAATGTTCTTTCCAGAAGTTTTACTTAGTATGGTTTGTGCTAACATACCATTTGTTCTAAAAGTGGTCTTGATAGGTATTGGGTTTTTGCCTGTTGTATAAAGGCTCTTCCTGTAAAGTCTTGCCCTTGGTATATAAATAATAAATATTTCATCACTTTGCAACCCAGGAATAGATGGTTCAGGACTATCAAACTTTTTACAAGAGAAAATAAGACTAAACAGAACCAAAACAATTTGGTAGAGACTGAGAGGCTCTCTAACACTTTTAATTACAAACAACAGAGTATCAGAATTAATTAAACCCTGCTGGCTGGAGGACTCAGGTTTTGCCAGATACATCTGGCTTGGTGTAGGGAAATGCAGGGGTGTTATGCTGTATTCTCCTTCAGGGTGCCACAAATTTCCCAAGTTACTGAAAGCTCTCTCTCCCTCTCAGAAGGTGCTTGGGATCTCACAAGAACCAGCTGTGATTTCTCACTGCTTTTGCTAAAAGATTTATGCAAGTGGTGAGTAATGAGACTCCCTGCCCAGCATCTTGGTCCTCCACATCTCAAGCAGCTGCCTGGTGCAGTGGCTTTAGAGTGAGTCACTCTCTCCCGCTGGGGCCTTGGAGCCAGTCCCTTCTTTGGGGCAGAAAAAGGGAGAGAATAATAATAAAAAAAAAAATACTCTGCATGAGAGCAGAAGGCTTGAATTTAAGCCCTTTGTTTCAAGTCATCTTTTGTCTGGAATTTTCTTCCAAAATTTCCCATTATCTCAGTTTCAAAGTTTCAGTCCATCACAAAATCCACTGTCCCCCAGCTCTGCCTGGTTTGGGGTTGACATTTAGCTTTCACACAGTGATTCCCACAGTGCCTGACAACAACTGTCCTACCCAGGAGCTGGGCTCCCAGTGAAACCCCAGCCCCCTGCTCACAGCTCTTACTGTGTCTCACACTGCATGGGTGTGTCTCCCTCCTCACCTGGACACACAGTCACACTACAGCACATCTGTGCCAAACCAGGCAGCTGATTCAGTCTTCAAAAAGATAAATTGTGCATTTGAGAAAGGGGATATCTCCTTCTTCATCGCTGCTCAGGCTCCTCACTCCCGCTTCATGATTATAAGTCTCTCTGGTGGAAAATCTCAAAATATTAATTTTAATTATTGATTTTAAGAAATCTCAATCTGTATTTTGAGCATTTTGCTTGCTTTTAAAGAAAAATCATATTTATTGAAACACACTAAAAACACAGGGAGTAAATTCGATTTAAAAATGATATTCACTAGTTTCAGTAGAGCAGCCAACCTGGACAACTTTTAAAGTACAGTTAAGTTCAGGATTTTAACTTCAGCAGTATTATGGGTACAAAATTACATTGTATGAAGCGTCTTGACTTTATGAAAATAAGAGTGGCCCAGACTAATAATACATGTTTTAAAATCAAAAAGTCCTGTTAAAAACCCCTGAAACTTTCTTCCCTTTGATCACAAGTGCTTTTTCACTCTTCAAAAACCACATGGGTCTAAGTTTCTGAAACATTATCTGTGTGTTTCACTTCATGCCTCCAAGGCTTTTACCAGACCTTTTTTTTTTTCTTTCTTTCTCTCTGAGAGATACCTAATCATTTATCTGATGGGGCCTGAAAAGGTTTCAGGTTGGACACATGATTAAGTACTTGCAGCTCCTTGGAGGCCATCATCAGAGGGGAAGTTTTTCAAGTCTTAATATATAGGACTTATATTAAGATGTTTAAATTAAAAAAAAAATGAAAATAGAACAGCAGTTGCTGAGCACTTAGGTTAATTTGTAAGAGATGAAAACATTTTATCATTAAGAAAATCCTTTTTAATAAATACATATTTAATAAATAGTTCTTTCAGAGAGCTATAGGGGATTTATTTAATTATGTACTTCTGCCTCCCAATCTCTCCAGGCCTAATTCACTGGAGTTTGTAGAAACTTTGTCACAGATTTCAGCTGACTTTGGATGGGCCTTTTTATCCCACAGCACCTGTAGAATAAATTCCAGAAGTGCATTAATCAAAAGGCATTCAGGTTTTTGACTTACATAGCTGCAACAAAGCTGAACTTGATGAGCTTTGTACACAGAAGTGGTTGAATTTTTTGAAACATAAATCCCCTTTTTGCTGAGAAACACTGATTTATAAAAGCTGAAATCTTTCATAGACCTGTATTGGTTTTGGCGAATCTTTCAGCAAAACATTTTTTACTTGACTCAAAACACGTGTTGACCATTTCGCCCTGGATTTGTCCACTCTCTTTCCCATTCTCCTCTCTGATTTTGACTCTGTTTCATGCACCTTTATTGCTTCTCTTTTGTTATACCGCTTTGGTTTGGCATTGCGATTTAATTTTAGCTGGAGATTGGAAAATTCCAGTTCTGGGATGGTGTTGCCATGTGTGTTCTTCAGGAATGGAGTCCACACTGCTTTGATTGTTTCAATACAGCCCCATCAAGAGTGGATCCAAGTCTGCCACTGCTTGGGGCTGAGGGCCTCTTGCTTTGATGCTTCATCCATCTAAAGCTCAAAATCAGAGCACAATTTCCTAGAAGAAATATAGGAAATTATGGCTTTCACAGAGTTTTGAGGTGTCCTACAGCAAGAGCCACTGAGATGGCAGGCTCAGGAAACATCCACAGTGCTCCTCTTGTCCAGCAGCAGGAAGGAGAAAGACTTTAAGACACAGCGCAAAAGCTGGCAGGAGAAATGTTGTCTTCCCCTTCTGCTGCACGTGACTTAGCTTGGAAAACCTTGAATAGCTGGGCAGCTCTGTCCTTCTCCACAGCAACCGTCGGTAGCTGCATGTCCCAGCTATTTCCTGGATGAGGGAATTATTTCCAGCCTGATGTCAGGGGCTGTGTTACGGGAGATCTGTGGATTTCTGATCAGTTTGGGAACAGACGCAGAGTAATGAAGACATAGGACGTGGTGAGGCATGAGGAGCAAAACTGCCAATCTGAAGGGAAAAAAAAACCCAAAAAGAAATTTATTTCAGAAGAAGGGCAGTACCGTTCTGGGCATAATAAACACAGTGTGCTCCAGTATTTGAGAGTCCCATATCAGAATGAGCAAATGCCTTTGGGCAGGCAAGGATCCCAAGGTCAGGGCACTGACTACAGGGTGTGCAGGACTGCAGGCTCTGCTCAGGCCGCCTCTCTGTGAAGGTGAAGTTGTGCAAAGAGATTACCCCCAGACAACCATTCTCCAGCCTTTTTATTATTTTTCTAGGAAAGTAGATTTATGTTCTTCTCTCAGATATGCCATTTATCAAGACCTGCACAGCTGCAGAGATCCCCAGTAATTTCTTGCCCAGGTGTGGCTTTAGTAAATCCCTCCCTCTCTCTGTTGGACTCATGGAGACCAGCACACCAACAGCTCCTTGCAGCTTCCTCACCCCACTCTGCCTCAGGGGTTTGAGAGCTCAGTCAGACCATGCTGAAAACGTCAGGATCTCAATCCACTCTAAACCAGCCTGTGCTATACATCTCAGCAGTATCTCACTCTGAGAAGGAGGGGAGAGATGTTGCTGGGTGCAGCTCAACCTTTTAAATACTGTGTAAAGTAGGAGCAGAGATTTATAAACCTGACTGATGTATCAGAAGCAGCTGTTTGGAGCACCGTGAAGTGCTGCTGAGGAGATGCTTATTTTGCCTGAGTGCCGGGATTTTCATTTGCCTGAGTGATTCAAAACTGGGTGCTTTAAGAACAACCTCTAAGTGCAAACACTGTGGCCAGAGGCAGAGAGGAAAGAGAAGAAGGCGCAGTTGGAGGCATTTTCCTTCCATTGTCTCAGGTCACTGGATGATGTCAGGTAACAAGGATAGGATCAGGAGCAACAATTTGAAGAAATGGAAGGTCCACCTCTTCAAGTGTTCAAGTGCAGAAAACATGAATTGATTTTGCTCTTTGTTGCCTTTGCTCCATTACCACTGTGTGGTCTGGTTATCACCCACAGCACACAGAGGTGATTTCCCTCCTTTCACACCAGCTGGGGGGAGCAGAGCACCAAGAATTCTGCTGCCAGTTCTTACCCAAGTGACACTCTTGGCCCTTTTTATTATTCAGTTGTTTTTTGTGGTCACAAAACAAAAATTATTGCTTTTATTTGGTGCTGGGTTATAGATTTAATTAGGAAGAGGTGACTAAAGAGTCTTACTGAGGTGGGTTTTTTGTTGTTGTTGTTGTTTTTGTTTTGGGTTTTTTTGACCTCTTTGGCAGTTTCATAATAAAACAACGTGGAAAGAGAAATGCTGTTTGCTATTTTTCTTTTGTGGATAGATTGGCAGGTTATAATTCATTCACAGAACTACACTTGCATGTGGGGAAAACAGGAGATAACATAACGTATCTTTCCCCCTTCAACCTCTGACTTCAGAAGTTACAAAATAGCAAGTGGTTTTGCTTAAGAGTATTTGTCTTCAGAGCTAAAAAAGTTGCTGTTTCTGTTGTTTTGTTAGCTGAAGAAAAGACCTTGGGCAATCCTTGGTGTGAAGAGGATGCAAAACTTTTCATTATAAGTTTTTCTTTTAAATAAGACAGACTGATAGCTTACAAATTTCTTGTTTTTATAAGAATCCAATTGATTTTCTCTGATATGGCACATGCTTTGTAAGCAAGAATGGATCCTGCATTTAGATTTTCATATTTTTCTCATTACATTTGGCTTTTGATTTCGATGTCAAAACAGAGTGTAGGTGAGTGGGAGTGTACACCTGGAGTTACAGAGAAATTCTCACAGCTGCACTGTCAGATTTTGAATTCTGTTACCAAAAGTCTCATTATTTATGAATAAAATCCCACATACCCTGTGCAGCACTGCTTCTGGAAAGGCGTGAATGAGCAGGTACTGGATCGGTGCCCTGATCAGAGGTTTCTTGCTCAGTCTGTAACTCAGAACACCAATTTTTTTTTTTTTTTTTTTTACACTGTTCTTAATCTTAGACTTCTTCAGCTTGGAAGGCTCTGCTAGTCATTTAAACTCCAGCTGGCAAAACTTTTGGACTCTGGGGAACATTCGAGCCTATCCTCTCTGCCAGAGTTGGTAGCAGGGAAGGAACAGACACCAAGAAGATACTTAACAAACTAATATATAAAAATATGTACAAATTTAGCAAAGCAGCTCTCTTTATTGTCATCATGCTTAAAAACATTAATTTTGAGTGTCTCAACCTTTCTTATACTTTGTAATAACTTATTTTGACTGCAATTCACAGAAAGAATTCACTGTTTCCAGCTTTTGTTCCAACTTAAAGCAATTGTCTGATGTTTTGGCTGTTAGCAATGATTCAAAACAATCTCTGTCTATAAGGTCTATGTCCTTCCAAGTTCTTAGGTACATACCTAAATGTAAACAGATAAACATTACTTCTTAGTGCAGAAAAATTGCTCAAGTGGTTCAAGTTAGGTACCGGGGTAGGTCTGGTAGTGTTGAAAAACCATGTATATAAATTATGTATAATTTTTAAAATAAGTATCCTCCATAAAATACACTAATACTAATCCCAAATTAAACAGCACAGAACATACTAAAATCCTTATCTGGTAATTGCAAATTTAAACCATGTCTGAAGTTGTGCAGTTTGATTTCCTTGAAAAAATAGGAGGCTTCAATCTTGCTCCATAATTTTGGATCTTTGTTTAAAGCATGGTGGAAAAGAAGAGGACAAAAATGCTGTATAGTAAAACATAAAATAAATAAATAGAGAATAAAAAAGTATAGCATCTCTGCAAATTCATGTAGCCCTTCCAAAATCAACGTAATGCATGGTGTTCAATATAGAAGGAATCGATTAAATAAAAACAAAACAAAAAAATATAGTCTTTGATTTGAGCAGCTGTTGGTGAGATAATTTGCTTTCTTGCTGCTAATATGTTCATGAATTTTATTAGGAAAATCTGCCTCATGTCTTGAACCAGAAGGAGGACAAAGGAGATAGCATATTGCATGCATGATGCAAGGGATACAGTAATACAAAACATCTGGGTGGAGTGGAGGACAGCTCAAACTAGTGTTGTTGATTAAAAAGCAACCTTCCTTTTGTTTATTTTTTTTCTTTTCACACAGAAAAAAAAATTGATAGATTTCTCATGGAAGAGGCACTGTTGGTTTTTTTTTTTTTATTCACTCAAATAAGTTTGCAATCCTGAATGATGTGTGTGAAAAAATTATATATAATTGTTTTGACAAAGTGACTGTAGAGGCCCTCTAATTGATTTTAACCAGAGATTTCACACAATTTCCATGGAAGAAAATCTGGCTGTTTATTGATAAACTCTTAAAAATATGGGCTCTACTTATAACACTCTATAAAGGTAATATTTATTGATTCAGTTATTAATATAAGCAAACCAAATATGCTTGGTGTTTTTTCAGGTTGGCATAATAAATGTGTAACTATTATGTTAAGTCATTAGCAGATAATAAGTCATGAATAATAAATATCTGCATCCCAGGCATAAATATGTGAACTCTTGGGACTTCCAAGCATTTCTTGGAAATTTGGAAGCTGCGTAAGTGGCTGTGAGTAAGTGTACACAATTTCCTAACAGCAATGAAATAAAGTTACCTTTTTATTCTACAGATTTTAAAAAAAAAATTATCCACATTGCCCTCATTTTTGTCTAGCTCTGTTAGAGGGTATTAAGGTTTTCATCTTTGTTCAGGGGGTGATCCTGATGGTCACTCAAAGTATGGCATCTGCGGCGCGAAGAATTGTTTATTGGCTGCAGAGCCAATTCCATCCACATTAAGGAAACTGATCCTGTGATTAGGAGGGAGAGACTGAGACTTTGCTGCCTCCTTTCTATTTTGCCATTAAAAAAAAATAGCCATTGAGGAAATTTGGTACCAGCTACCACTCAGCAGCACATACCACTTGTGTGCATCCTTCATTTCCCAAGCTATGAAGCAGAACTTGTGTGGTTTAAACCAGCCCCATGCAAGCCAAGAGGGGAGGAAAAATGACAAGAATTCATTGATTCTTGATTGTGTGAGCACTGTCTCACAGATTGAAAAAAGCAGCAAATATCCATTCTAGCCTGTGGAACCCCAAACACAAAAATCTCTTATGTTCAGGCTATGTTTGCTTAGTGGTATTTCAAACACTTTACTCCTTCTTGCTCAACTAAATGTTTTAACTTAAAATAAATAAAAGTATATATATATATATGTAGCTAAATCTTCTTTGTAAAACCACTAAAAGTTTTAATGTGTGGTAGGGAAAAGAATCTGCTCTTTTTTTTTTCTGCTGGCAAAGAACACCATCACTTCTAAACACAACGACATCCTATTTTCTTGCCCTCACAATTTCCTTTTCACTTTCACTTCTCATTCAGGAAAGCTGAAATATCAACCCTTTAACCTCATTTTCCTACTCTGTAATTCTACACGTTCTTCTAGAAATCTTGAGCAGTCGTCCTCTGACCCGTCCCTCCTGGTTCAGGGTGAATCAAACAGATCTCTTGCAAAGGTGGCATTTTCAAAGCTGAGTGTGTGAAACTGAACAAATATTTGTGTGACCCTGACTTGCACATGCAGGATTCATATCTGCAGCTATCAAAGGGGCACCTAATTAGCCATGGGTGTGTGAAAAAATCTGATTTGTGCATGTGTGCTGCCTACGCTTAAGTATAAACGGTAAAATTATTAACTGTTTTGATTTCTGTGTGAGAGGGGAAGAGACTTATTTGATCTGTTACAAGCTAAGCAAGATTTTATTTTGCAGGAAGTTCTAGATATAGCCATGTCTGTCTAGTAAACAGTGAGTCCTCATAAGCACAGACAGTTTAATGCATTCTTCATATGCTTAGTGTGATTTAAAAGCTGTATTTTGCTCTACATTTGCATCCTTATAAGGTTTTTGACTCTCAGTCACTTAGCAGTTAACAGCATTGGTTTAAGACATTCACATCTTCCACCCATCTGTTCCCATTGAACTTCTGAAGATTACTGACCTGGAAAAACTGGCAGAAAGAAAGATGGTTCCAACCTGGCCCTTTTCTGAGGAAAACCTCTTTTCTGGGCACTCACTTTTCCCAGGAATTTATAATCTGCTGACACACCTTTCAGTCTTGGCACACATTTCCTTCTCAGATGGCATGGAAATGTGGGCTAAAAGGAGCAGACAAACAGCAAGGCCACCAGGTTGTTTAAAACATCACAATTTGGTTTACTGGAAGGACCTTTCTTTGTGCCTCCTGTTCATCTAGGATAGCAACTCCCTTACCTTTCCCATCATCCAGAGGGTTCAACACTTCGCCTTTGCATGTTCAGCACTCCCATGGAAGCATTTCTGTGTGTGGAGGAGTTTCAGACATGCATCTTTGAAGTGTTTTCCAAAGATCAACATCATTTTAGCAGTATTAAGTTTATGATCTTATGGTTCAACATTCTCACCTTTCCCCACAATAAATTTCTCCCAGCACAATTTAAAGGCAGGGCAGCAGCATTATTTTCTGGCAGCATGCTTGATCCTGCTGCTTGAGCACACTCTCAACTGAAGTGAGGATTCCTTTTTGCAGTTTGTAATTATGTGCTGAAAATAAACTAAAGCATTATTACACTCCCTTTATACATCTCAGTTGGACACTGCATAAAGCTTTGGAGAAAACCCACAGCTCTACTCATTTGTGACATCTTGAAATAAACTTTTATGTCCCCAGATCAGTACCTGGGCTGGTCATTCATGTAACACAAGGACTTTTGGGGTAATTATATAAACCACAACTATTAAGACTAGTGCTACTTTTATTCATTTCATCTGACTTTAGATTAGGTGTTCTGCAGCTTTACAGTATATTATTGCATGTCATTAAATGCTCTAAAAAACTACCTAAAGACTTTGAATGTTACACTTATTTTTCAGCGTGGCATTTAGGTTTATTTGGGAACATCCAAACTAATGATTTAAAGTAACTTATTTACTGACTGTACCTTTTTTTTCTTTTTTTTTTTTTCTTTTTTTTT
>VWYO01008207.1:10041-21383 GCA_013400275.1 Rhadina sibilatrix
AAAAAAAACCCAGAGCAGAGAGTAAAAGTTTTTTTGTCTCTTTAGTAAATACTGCAAAGATTTCTATTTTGTTGCCTATATTTAGTTTTTAATGGTTTATTGAAAGGTGTGATAGTGAAACTGTTCTCGTTAATCAAGAGTTAGAAGGTGTGCAGTGACTAATCAGAGAAAAATAACAGCTGGAAGCAAATCCCTTCCCACTGCTGGAAGTATGGGGAAATACTCTGGAAAAGGACTAAAATACACTCTGTGTGAAAGAACCCTGGACAAACTGGAAAATGAGCTTTGCACAGACAGTTGTGGCAATCACAAAGAACCTGGCTGTCTGTGCTGAGCAGATTTCCTAAAGATAGAAAGGGGAAAGGAACCCCCTGAGAAAGAGTGAAAATGAGAAAGCTTAGGACAGAGTGGGGAAAGGAATTATCAAATATATGCACATGAGAATAACACAGAATGAAACAGCAGTGAGGATATTTGGTGTAGACTCTTGACTTGTGACTTGTTATTCCAGAGGGAATTCTGCAGATAAAAGAAAATGTCAGAAATCTGAGGAAACTGAAGTGAAAAAACAAAACAAAACAAAACAGGCAGTTTATTAAATTTGTAGTAAACACAGCCATTATACTAAAACTTTAAATAATTCAAGAAAATATGGGTGGTTTCAGGGTAAATTATATAATTTCTGGCGCCTTAGACTAGAGTGATGAGGGGGTTATTTGTAGAGAGCAGCTCTGCTCTTGAACATCAGTGAAGATGGAGGAATTCAATGCAGAATTAACAACCTCAGACCAAAGAAGACCAAATTTAGCATTTTATTTTGGAAATCCATTAACCTCAAAGATGTTAATGTACTGAAATCTACACATAAGAACAAAGTTCAAAGCTGTTAAAAACACTGAACTCTGTCAGCAGGTTCTGTTGGTGCTGTAGTAAAATATGAATTTGCCTAAAACACTCCCAGACGGTCACCCTTGTGACAGGGAAGCCAAAGAATGAAATTCAATGTTTTCAAACATATTCCTGCTGGTTCCATCACTGAGTCTTTTTTAACCCATTGGTGGAACTCATTTAAATTCTCCCAAACTCAACTAGGAGCCTCTGAGATAGAGCATTGCCAAAACAGAGTATTACAGAGCACATTAGTTGCTATTTTTGTACATCAATAATTCTGCCAACTCTAGGGGAAAACAATGCAAAATAAGAGTTGAAAAAATTAACAAGGATATTTCACCATTTCAGAATTCCATTGTGAACCAGAAACTGATCACATGTGGACTTCTGATATAGGATAAATATTGGAATTTTAATACACAAAATGCCCTGTCTTTTGTGTGCTGAAAGGACATTTCCACTATAACAGCTGGGGAATATTTCTGAAATACCTTTAGAGATTCATCAAAATATGCTTCATGTCTACTGAAGCAATTTGCAGAATTACTGAGTCAGGTATTTGTATCAGTCATAGATAGTTCCTATCATATTATTTTCACCAAGAACCTTGACAGAACTCTTACAGACCTTTCAGAGGAGTCATTCAAAAGCAAAATTTCCACGAGGTGTGCTGATTGCAGCAATGCTAACACCCTCATCAGTCTTTATTGTAACTTCTCATTAACTCATTGAGTTGGTTGAGTTAATCGATATTGAAATCAGGGTCGCTTTAAAAAAAAAATAAATAAAATCTGTTTTCACAGAGCTCTGCTGCCTGGCACAGCACTATTGATGGCTGTGAACAGAGGGTTTGCACTGCTGCAATACATCAGGTGGTTGGTTGGCTGCACCTGGTTAATGCAACAGAACACCCTCGAAAACCCAGAGGCTCCCCAGAGCTCAGAATTGCATTTCTGCATTTTTGCTGCAGATTCCAGAGGCAACAGGAGAAACTACCCTGTAGTAAAGCATCCCACACATGAGCAGGTGTTCCCATACAGGGAAAGGTTTAAGACTCACCCCAAGACTTTTTAAGGGAAGAACACCAGGAGTTTCTTTGCTCTCCTGGCAGTAATTGGCCCAGATAAAAAAAAAAAAAAAAAAACCAACACTGATAGGTCTCTTTACCTGTTCCTCAGAAAAGTAGTTGATCTCTATTGGGCTGTTTGCCAAAAAAACCCCACCCAAATCATTCAATACTTAAGAGCAGGAGGCTTCTCAGTGTATTCTCAGAGTGTTGTAGCAGGTGTGTGGGACCTGTCTCTACACTGTGCTCAGCTTTGTATTTTGTTTTTATATTATTTTCTTTTATTAAAACCTTTTGTTTTTGCAAGACATACTGAGCCATGCTGTCTTGCTAATTCTTTAAGCCCTTCTCTGTGAGGTGCTGGACACCCTCAGAGGTATTGAACCCTCACAGAGCTGATAACACCTGGCTCTTCCAGAAATTCAGTGCTACCCCCTTTGTTCATGCAGGCTGGGAATTTACTTTAATGAAGTTCTCATTAAAGTAAAACCAAGGAAAACTCTGATTTTGCTTCTGTGAGTGTAGGACCTGAGGTTTTACGTGTGAGCTCCTTCTCCACTCCTGCCCATGGAATAAAATGTGTGCTGAAGTCCAGAGATTTAATCTCTGTCACGTCAGATGCCAACCTCAGCTGCCTCTCTGATATGCACAGAGCCAGGATCTGCCTCTAATAGCACCCAGGAGTTGGGGAATTAATCTAAGCTGATGAAGTGTGTCTCCTCAGTGCATAAATCAGCTGGAATAATGGCACTGATATGGAAGGAGGGTGTGGAGAAAAAGAAGTTTGAAATGAGCCACAGCTGAGGAACCCCCTAATGGATTGGGCCTTAATGTTAAGTAACTCTGGGAGTCAGTTCTGACTGCTTGATTTCCTCAAGCTTCTGTAATATGTAGTATATTTTTTTTATTTAAAAACAGTGACCATATACTGAAGTATAAGGTTGTTTTCATCCTTGCTTTCCTTGTTTCTAACATGCATATATATATATATCCATCTTTCTATTTTGAATCATACCCATCCTGACTTGCAAGTTTGGTATAGTTTGACCTGATCTTAGAAGAGCTGGAAAATTTCAAAGTGTGGATAGGAAAACAAAGGTTAAACTCTTTGGCAATCAAAGTAATTAAGTACAGATTATGTAGCACATGATTCTCAGTAATTCACACAAACCTGGCTAATTCAGATTCATAGTACTCTTCCTATAGGAAGCTTAGAAAATTTAGTCCACTTGCATTGCTGCAAGGAGGTTTTATAAAAAACAGGGATTGCAGAAACCACCAGTCAGGTTTTTATTATGCTTTGATGCTTTAAATAGTTAATGCCTTCCAGCGAATTTACTGTACTACCAAGGCTGGATAATTTGGATAATTTTCTAATTCAGGCAATCATTAGGTGTTTATTAGTAAAAAGTCATTATTGCTAAGTATTACTTTAAGAATGAATGACCACATAGGATATGTGGTAATTTAATAAGTGTAAAATTTGAGACTGCTTTATTCCCCACAGACAAAAATTGGTATTTTCTCTGTGGCTCACAACAAGTTTAATGGCTACATAGAGAAGACAGTGTGCAATAAAGTATGAAGCAAGAAATTAACTGCAAATAAACAATAAAATTTCTTCTCAGTTTCAAGCTTTCAAATGGCATGGCATGCTGAATTTATACTATAATAACAATTAAAGGTGCAAGGTTCTTCAAAACTCACCCTAAATCTGGGGTGTTAAACACATGTACTCATGATTTTCATAAGATTTAAATAGGAGATACTTGTTTTTTGTGTAGTGAGTGACAAAGCCCAGTTAAGAGCTGTGGTCCTGGGTTCTCTCTCAGCTTCAACACATAAAAGCTTCTCCTTTTGGTCTGAGGATCTGCAAGCAGTAAAAGGCTGAAAACAAGAGTTTATTGGGGTCTAGAAATTAAAAAACCAAGGTTATGGTTTGAAAGCAGTGTGGATTTATCAAGATGAAATATTTTGCCAGGGCAATCAAGAAAGGGAAGGTGTGGTGGGCTGACTTTGGGCAGCTGCCAGTCTTCCTCTCCGACAGGGCAGGGGGAGAGAAGGAAAAATCAGAATCTCATGGGCTGAGAAAAAGGCAGGGAGAATATTTATCAGTTGCCATCACAGGCAGAACAGGCTCCATGGGCTGCAGGCTGTGCTGCACTCTCTCCATGGCGTCCAGGTGAATCTCTGCTCCAAGAAAAAGGAAACCAAGTTTAAAATTCTTCTATTATACTATCTCCTAGACCAGCATCTGTCATGCTGAAATGACTTGGAGAAGTTCAGCCTGTAGAGAGGCATAAAGGGCAAAGTGGTTTCAAAACGACCGAAACTTTCCCGTGCTTAACAAAATCATTGTGTGTTCTCCACCCCAGTTCAGATGTTCCACACCTGAAGCAGTCAAGCCACTGGCAGGTTTTGCTGCAGAACATTAATAAAAGCTGAGCTGACAATCAGAAACAATAATTGACAGTGAGTGTAAGAGGCAGAAGTGGGCAAATATGACACCATAATATCTGTTTGAAATGGGAGATGAAAGGGGAAGTGTTCGATCCACTGGAACGTCCCCCCACCTCTGCAGCCTTTGTAGTAGAGACTTCCTCAACTATAAAAAGAAGCAAAAGAAGTTGTAGGTTATCACGCTTCATCACTTCTCCTTTAATCTCCATATAAAGGTGATTAATTTCAAACTCTTTCAACTATAGAGCATTCACCATGCAGGGGAGTAGGGAATCAAGACCATCTCGAGAAGCAGTTTCTTACATATTGCAGAACTTTTTACTCTTTTTTTTTTTTTTTTTCTTTCCCCCCATAGGTTTGCAGCAAAATCAGCCAAATGACATTAGCTATGCTTTAAATTTCAATTTCCACACTTCTTTCGTTCTGTATCTCACTCTTTTTTTCATCTCACCACCTAACTTCCTCAGATTTCAAGTGTAACGAATCTCAAACTCTGTGCATAAAGGAAAAGAGGAAAAAGAGGAAACTATCAGGAACCTATGAATTTGTGCTTGGCAGGTTCAGAAAGTTTTCTGGGGTTTGATGATATCCAGCCATTTGCACAGTTATTACTGATTTAGGTACCCTACACAATCTTCCTGGCTGTCCATCAATAGTTGCTGACCCTGGAGGATTCAGCAGCAAAAGTGGAAAATCACAAACCCTAAAAATTGATAACAAGTACAGGTTCTGCTTTCTCAAAAGGATTTGTAAGATTGTTGCCACCACCAGGGTTCAAAGTGCTCTCACTTTGAGAGCTGGAGTCAGGTGACACCATTTGAATTTGTGTTTAATTTTAGCCCAAACCGTTGGCATAACTCTCATGGACTTTGTTTAGTGTCTCTAGGCTGAGGCAGACTTATTTTTGATTAATTGCTAAGAATGACCTTGAAACTTTAGTCTGTTCTAAGGAATGAGGGTGGCTACCAGGGAAAGATGATATTTAGCACACAGAAGTACTGCTTATTTATAAAAAAAGAATTGGAAAATTTTCTGGACACAAAGGTTTTCCTTTCCCTGGACAACTTTCTCTCAGATGTAATATTTGAAAGTCAAAAATTGCATTCTTTCATATCTATATCCATTTATTTTAACCTGAAGCATATTTTTATCTTCATCTTAAAATAGAAAGACCCAAGCTCCAAAAAATTTGGCTTCTCAGTTTCACTAGAATGTTTTTCCACAATGATAGATGAAAGAAGCACAGCTTGTAGTCTGGGTAATCAAATATTGTATTTTTCTACCCTGTGAGTTCTGTATACATGCTTGAAGTTTATAATCAGTGAGCAGTATCCAAAATCTTCATACAATGACACCATTTTAAATATAGTCTAAATTTAATGCCAGATTTTTTGTAGATTAATGTGGGGTTATTTGTATTTTGCACAACTTGGTATTAAATACTAATGCAAAAAGCATGAAATCATTTTAGGTGTGTTAGAAAAGCTTGGTAGTGGTATTTATGGAGGATTCCACGTTGATAAGGAATGAAAATAACAGAAACCCTGTTTTTACTGCAAATAATCTGGTCTGATGTGTGGTTTACATGGAATTGTGATGCCATTGGTGCACAGTGAGTTCCATTTAAAATGAGTTACACCAAACATTATCTGTGAGACATCAAATTTTCTCTATAAGATTTAGGGAGACTAAAGGGTGTTTTTCTCCCCGGGGGCGACCTGAATGAAGAGCTTTCACACATTGTGTTTTCTGTTCCTTTTTGTTTCCAAAGATCTGCGTGGTTACTTTTGCAAATTTAGGGAGCATAACATAAATTTGCAATCATTTCTTGGACCAGAAGAACATCATAAAAATGATCTCACTTTGCTTCATTACAACACCTGCTTGCAATAAGATCGGATCTTATCTATTTCTGTAATAAAATGCCATGGAAGAGCTGTGCTCTTAATTATCCTGCTAAATAATGGGACACATTTAAAGCCTTTCCACTCCATCTCCCAGCGCTCATTAGTGTCACTTATGAGTTATTTGTCTGCCAGTTTTTGCTTTTTTACCAAAAAATAGAGTTAAATGCATATTCTGATATAAAACGAATGCATAATTAATATTCCCTCCTGCTTCAGAAATTAATAGCAGAAGAAATACCAAGTGTTTCACTGAAAGCTGGTCCACTGAGAAGTAACCAAGGTACCAATATTGCAGTGTTTCTTATTGTTAAGGAAAAAAAAGAAGTACCTTGACACAGCAGTTTTAATAGATTAAACAATAACAATTAGAGAAGGGTTCCATAAGAAGCCTCTTGTTCACCTGACAGGTTGAACAAATGAGGTATTTTTCAGTTATGACAGATTTGCATGTGCTCTGTCTGAGAGCTGATATGGACTGAATTCCTTACTGTGGAAATGTAGGATGGGGGAACATTGTAGTTTTCATTCTGAATTCTTAAACTGGTAGTGGTTTAATGGTTTCAACAGGGGGAGTTGAAGCCACCAAATATTTTCCTGTTAAAGGCCTTTTACATTGCAGCAACCTGTGCAACATCCAAAAAGTCCTTTGCAAGTGTTTTCAGTGCTAAATATGAGTTGGGAGTGAGTGGTTAAAACTTTATGGGTAGGATGCTGATATCAATAAAAAGTTTATAAATTGACAATCGAGAATAAATAATTAGAAGATCCTGAAGTAAAAATATAAATCAATTTAGTTAGCACACTTGAACTGTCTTATGGTAACGGGTAGGGGAAAATGATTAAATGGAATCCTGTTAAAGAAAATATTTAATTCCCTTTAGTACCTGCTTTCAGCATTGAGGCCTGCTTTATAAAAACTGCCTTCAGTGGCTTGTTTAACCAAGTGTTGTAATTGCCTGGCTATGTGCATTTCATTAGAGCAGGAAGAGATTTGAGGTATTTATCCCTTCAGAAAGCAGGAAGTGTGGAATTGCCCTAGAAATGGCTTTGCCTTGCTCCCAGGTTGTTACTGCTGTGTCCAGAGGGGAAAAGAGCAGGAGCTTCGTCTGATCAGAAGCCAGCTCAGAGAACACTTAAATTACTCTTCTACCACCTCAGCAAAGGGCAGAAATGATCCCGGTGCAGGTGGAACTGCTGGATCCCAGCACAAATCTGGGACATAAAGCCCATGGAAGCTGGTAAGAACCCATCCATGAAAGAACCCCACAAGCCCAGGTGCTCCTGAGTTCGTGCTGGCTGGGAGGGAGCTAAATAAAGTTCAAAAAGAGATGAAATGTGTCATCACCACTTAATCCCAGCACATGTGACCCCGCTGGAGCTTTGCCAAATGGTGATAAAACCAATACTGAAAAGCATAAAACCCATCTGAAAGCACAGATTCCACTCTGCTGGGGCCCTGTGGCATTTCAGCTCTGCTTTGGATGAAAATGTTGAGGAGTACAGGCTTTGGATCCCATGACCTTTGCTGTGCAGGAGGGGAGGAAGAAAGTAAAAGAGACTCTCCTGGTTTACCTAAATCAACAACATGGCAATCCTGGGATTAATTAATTAATTAGCAATGGCAGTGGTAGGAAAGGAGAGTGGGGAAAGAATAACTATGTCCTCCTGGATTAGCATATATGGGAATCTTTAGCTAATCAGTGACCTTATTAGCATAGAGTAATCAGAGAATTAATAGAATTAAATGGAATTAAATTTGGAAAAGACCTCTAAGAAGACCATTGAGTCCAGCTGTTAACCCAGCCCCTCTGTGGCTGACCTGGCTGGCAGGTCCTGGCTGCTGCATCCCCTTTTTGTCCCACATCAGGGAGGGACAGGTCCTGCCAGGGCAGCAGCCCCCTGTGCCCTCCTTCCCCAGCAATAATGCCCTCACCACGGGGAATGGGACTGCCAGGACACAAAATCAGATGGTGCCATTCCTCAAGGAAAGAATGTTTAAGGAGTCTCCAATTTTAGGCTGTTCACTTCCTTGCTGTGGTACAAACACGAGGAAGAGGAAGCAGCCTTTGCACCGACAGCACTGCTGCAAAATTCAATTTCCTTTAAGTGCTCTAAGGGCTCTGTTACATAACACAAATTCTATGATTTTATTATGTGTAAGCCATAGATTTGTATTTTACAGAAGCCAGAGAGCTTTGTATAAGCATGTTGGGTTTGTTTTGTTTTGGTTTTGGTTTTTTGTTGTTTTGTTTTGTTTTGTTTTGTTTTGTTTGGTTTGGTTTGGTTTTTTTTTAACCCAAACAATGGAGAGGAAAGGAGTTAAAAAAGCAAGAGAGGAAACCTTAAAAAAGAGAGAATGGGGAGAAATAAGGAAGAGCAATAAATGATGGAATTGCTAGAGGGTGATTGGCCTTTAAGAATTAATGACTTTTCCTTCATCTCTGGTCATTCAGCCTTCTTCCAGAGGTGAGAAAAAATAATCCTTCATGACAAGCTTAATCAGTGCTGGTGGGAGGGAAAGGGGAACCTTATTTCTTTTCTTTCTTTCTTTCTTTCTTTCTTTCTTTCTTTCTTTCTTTCTTTCTTTCTTTCTTTCTTTCTCTCTCTTTCTTTTTCTTTCTCTCTCTCTTTCTCTCTCTTTTTCTTTTTCTTTTTCTTTTTCTTTTTCTTTTTCTTTTTCTTTTTCTTTTTCTTTTTCTCTTTTTCTCTTTTTCTCTTTTTCTTTTTTCTTTTTTCACAGGAGGTTTGAATTTTGCAGACAGAAGACAAAGTGATGTCCAAAAGAGTACAAAGCAAAAATGCAGAGTTGGAAGGCACAATCCCAGGATGAAATTTGACAAGGAGAGCCACAGATCTCAGAAGCAGAGCTGTGTGACCTGCCCATCATCTTCCTTTGCCTGCCTCTCCCCACAAGGACGTGACACAGGCCTTGAAGAATCTCTGCACAGCCAAAATTGAAAGGAAAAGAAATGGGACTTTGCAAACCAAGCAACTTTTTCAACATCTTCAAAAGATCTTAATGCACAACGTTTCCTGTGAGAATGAAGTCACTTTGGATCTGTTTTTGACTTTTTGTTACTTTATACAGGACTGTTCAGAAGGGGCCAAAGACAATTCAACTGCATAGGGCCAACTGTGGGGTGAGAAAGAAGAAATAAGCACGGAAGTTCTCAATTTTTCTGGAAAATACAAGTAACTGTATCATTCTTGGGGCTGGACTAGAATGAACTCAGTGGAATTCCATTGATGTAGTTTGCAGACTATTCCTGACCTATTTCCACGGCTCCCATTGAGTTTTTGCACCTTGGTTTTACATATTTTGGTTTGCAGTTTATATCTGGGTTGATAAACCAGCCTGCCAGGCTAGGTTCAGCCAACTGGAACTCACTCCCTTAAGGGACAGTCCCTCTGTAGGGACTTGCACCAAGAAACCTCAAAAAAAAAACCCCCCATGTGAACAATTTGGTGAATTAGCACAGGCCAGAGGTTGATCCTAAGAAGCAGCTTGAATATGATCATGCATAGAGGAGTGGTGAGGAGAAAGATTTTTATGAACAGATCATGCCACTTGACCTCAAGGCTGGCCAGCTTTTTCTGAAACTGGATAATTTACAGGAACAGACATCACAGAGGGGATCTTCTCTTGAAGACACTGAAAGCTCATTAATTATACTCAGCAAAACTAATATTGAACAACAAAGTGAGCAACGATGTTATTCTAAAACAGGGGAGATTATTTCATATCTCTTTAGTTCAAAGATTTTTTTTTTTTTTTTTTAATGTGGGAGTTGAGATAGTGATGTAGATTAAACAATAAATTCCTGATCTTGGTCTCCTGAATTATTGCTGGGAACATGATGCAACCTGGTGTAAAACTGACAAATGTTAGATTAGAATCAGGCTATGAAATTCTTATAATTATCACTTGTCTACATACTGAAAGTAAGATAACTGCAACTAATTAGAGGTATGAAAGAAGAGAAAGATAAGTGTGTACAAACATCACAGCAGAGATTAAAAGTCTGTTTATATGCTGTTATTTTTAGGGTAGAATTTCTATACAAAACATAAATATAAAGCTTTTTCTTGTAACCAGCAGATCTGCCCTGATTATGAATCTAAAAAGATACAGTAAATAAAGGCAATCAGAAAAAAAATGCCATAGCCTTGGAGACTCAAATTGATAGAGCAACAGAGTGCAGAAGCATTTGTGGGTTATTAAAATCTAGCCCTCAGCCTTGTGCTCTCAGATTGGTAATTTAGTGAAGCACTAACGTTTGAAAGAGGATATGATGTGGAATTGCTTAAGAAATTGATTTAGATGCTTTAATATCTCCAGTGATCTAGTAACAGGTATGCCTAATGAAACAAATTGTTTACGTGAATTCAGAAATACAGTTTTGAGGTGTTTTTCTTTTTTTCTTTGATGCCAAGTGATTATTTTAATGAGACAAACTCACAAACACAACAAAATCTTTTCACCTTAAAGCAATAAAAACAGAGATGCTGAAAACACATGAGGAATGATTTTTCTCTCATGCAAATGAGAAGCACATATCTGAAATCGGCCCTGGATGCATTAAATCATCCTTGCAATATTTATATATGTATTAATAATACAGAGTCTGATATTGATATGTGGGGAAGTAACACCATTGATGCCAATGAAATAAATTGTACTAAAATTAGAGTAAAATGAATAAAAAATGAGGCCCCAACTTGCTAATTATGCAATACATGAAAGTTATAAATAAATCTAGACCCTTGGAAACATCAATTAGATGGCACTTCATAGTGCACAAAGGCTAAAAATGTGAGAATTATCTGTACCTGGTGCTTCAGCTTCAGAGTTTAGGGTCTGCTGCAGCATTGGAACTATGTTGTTTTCTGAAGGAACAAAGAAGTAATTAATAAATTGTTCAATTTGACTAATAAGTAGGCCAAGAAGGAACTACAGCACTATAACCTGAAAGGCAACAGTGAAAACAGAGCTGTATTCATATATTAAAAAAAAAAAA
>VWYO01008224.1:0-24407 GCA_013400275.1 Rhadina sibilatrix
AAGGGGTGATTGGGCATTGGAACTGGCTTCCCAGGGAGGTTATAGAGTCACAGTTTGTGGAGGTGTTTAAGAAAAGATTGGATGTGGCACTCAGTGCCGTGGTCTGGTGGACACAGTGGTGTTAGGTCATAGGTTGGACTCAATTTTCTCAAAGGTCTTTTCCATCCTAGTTGATTCTGTGATCTTTCCCTGCTGCCGGACAGTAATGTTTGGCCTCCTAAAATGCTTTTATTTAATTTGTGTATACACTCCATTTGGAAGACCATATCTAATGGGAAAACGTTCCAACAGCTAAGCAATAGATTTGTTTTCCTTTGCCTTTAAATGAAATATCAATGGATGGATATTTTATTTTTAGCTGAATATGAAATTTCACAAGTGACCTGTCAAGCTCCTGTTTTCAAGAATGACTTTATTACACACGTCAAGACAGGCTGGGAAATTAGTTTTTCTCACAGAGGACTCTGATTAGGGATTACAAAGTGAGTGTGGTGCAGAGTGATTTTTCCTCCATCTTTTCCCTCACCTCACCAACCCAGAGAGTACCTGACTCTGCTGACTAAGGAGAGCAATTCATTACCATGCATGGGAGGGGGATGGGAAGAAAGATAGTTATATTAAGTAGACTTGCTGGCCCAAGAGAGAATAGGAGAAGCATAATAATACTTAGCCCTTATCATTCTTTTCATCACTAGATATCAAACCACTTGAAAAAGGATGTTGATTTGATGGGAAAAGCGATAAATTCCAATTGCAAGCAGCCAATTGCAGAGGCACCAGCAGGAATGCTCACTTTCATGATAGTATCTTCTAACTGTGAGTCTGCAGGGTAGAGAAATGAACAGGACCTTTCCTCCAAAAAAATGCAGAAGTACACTTGAAACATTATTGACTTGCCCACTGTAACTTTCAGGGGGTTTAGCAAAATATGAGGTCCAGTCCAAGAACCAGAGGGAGCAAGGGGATTATGTATTACTAGTAAATGACAGAGCAGACAGGACCTATTGCCTTTGTCAGCAGACAACAGCTGATTTACACCTTAGTTTAACTCCTCGTGGAAGCAATAAATAGTCTAGATGAAGGGCTGAGGCATTTTTACCCTTTGGAAAACCTGGCCCATTCTGGGGCATTTCTATTGTTATCCAGCAGATTAGTAGAAGTCACTGGAGTAGAATGTAGTCTTGTTCTGCTGTATATGAACAGGAATATTTGGCTCTGCTGTTTAAAGTCCTGCACTGGCTGATCTGATACAGTTTACTGCCTGATTTCCTTTGGGCCACATGAAAGAGCTGCACATGAGGAACCACATACTGAAAGAATCAATCCCAAGGTCAGTCCTCATATTCAAGAACAATGCAGCATCTCTGCTGGCTACACATCTTTGACTGCTTACATGCACATCTCATTGCAGAGAACTCTTAGAAAAACCTCTTCTTTTTCTCTTCTTCCTTTGTAGTTCATGGTCTAGCTTGCATCTATTTGCAAATAGCCTTTCTGCCCTGTGTATATGATAGCAATGTTCAAAGAGGCCTGAAGTCCTGCTGCGACAGGCAACCCAGAAAAACATCTCTCAAGAGGCAAGATGAGATCCCAATGGGTCAAACTGCTGCTGTGCAGTCAGTATGACTCACATCAGAAGGGAAGAACACTCCAGGGGCAAGCACTTCATGTGGAAGTTACCCATGTTCTCATGATGCCATCTACAATAATAGCTTGGTTTTCAACAGTGTGAGGCATCACCCAATGCCTGAGGCAGTTCTCTGGCCCTAAGACTTCCAGGGCAAATAGAGATTGAAAGAAAAGGAGAAGGAAGACACCAACTTATTTACACTTCTCTGTCGTGCTAACAAGAGCAGGTCACATCTTCAAAACCACTTCTGCAGAGATGAATACACTCTCACCTTACTCAGTTTCAAAATCCTCCATCCTGCATTGTGCCCATCATGATGCAGGCTCTGCTCTGCAAATCACAACAGCAGCTCTGAACAGCCTAATCTGCTGTGGACCAGTGCCTCCCTCCAATACAGCTGCAAATAGGTTTAGATCATTAGATGCAAGTTACCAAACAGTCTCTTGGATCAGGGTTAATTAAATGAGTGTTGAAATCTAATTAAGAACTGGTCCAGGTGATAATTAGCAGGAAATGTATGCATTAAAATATTCATTTGTCGATGAGCTGCAATTAAGAGTGTGATTTGGGGAAGGGATCAATATCTGCATCATGTGACCTAAAGAAAAATTAAAAGTCACCCAGCCTTCAACAGAAGTGCAGGGGAATTTTGGCTACAGGTTTGTTGTTTTGTTTTGGTTTTTTTTCTCTCCTCCACTCCTCCTTCTGTTTTGGTTTTATAATAACTGCTGAAGATTACTCTCTATCTTTGAATAGAGCATTCATCTCTGCATCCCTTTGTTTTCCTGAAGCACTTCTTTCAAAACCTTGCTCTTCACAACATTGTGTGAGTGGGTTATAGATTTATTAGAGAGAGACTAACAGGTCAAAAAGAAAGATTCTTTGCCAATGAAAATCACTTTCTCCCAGAACAGATTGCTAATCCAAGAGAACATAGCTCATTGTGTGGTGTTAGATTGTTTGGGTCTTTTTTTTAGCAGGTTAATTCCTCAAGTCTTTATTCATAACTGAGGATCTGAAGAGGCTACTGAATATGTATAGCTGAGACTTATATATATCTATAGCTGTGGCTTACTACACTCTTCCCAATTTGTAGCAGAGCAATTCTGCTTTCACTGAGACTATTTTATCTGGTCAAATGTACACAGGGGTGTGTGCAAGCCAGTTAATAATATTTTTCTTGTGCAATCCCAGAAAATTCCTCTTCTGCTAGGAAAACAAGGGTCCTGCAACAGTTCAGCTCTTCTGTCATGGAGCTGGTCTTCCTCTACTGCCACGCCAAAAAACTGAGCTGGTCACTTCCTCACTGACTGTACTTCTGCCAGTGAATACCAGTTTGTCAAAACGGCAGCTATAGAAGCATAATTATTTCAGCTGCTCTTTGTCAGTGTCCTGACAGCTCACCTGCCTATCTCCCCGGGCTAGGTGGCAGCCCAGCTCCCAGGGAAACTGTCCCCTGCTGTCAGGGCTGCAGCCAGACTCTCCCTCCCCGACACTTCCTCTATCCCTGGGGAGGCCGCCCTGTGGGGAAACAACTAACCCGTGAAGTTAGGACTTCCTTGGAGACAGACCAAAAAATACCTTCCCCAGTATATCTGTTTCTTCTCCTCTCTGCCTCCTATCAGAAATTTAAGGATTGCAGCTACTGATCTTTCATCTGGTTTTGGGAAAGAGAGGGATTTCTTTCATTCCCAAAAGCACTACTTTTTTTCACAGATTTCTGCAGGCAACCCTGATGATCATTCATAGTTCTGCACTGGTTTTGACTGCAGATATAATCCTAATATTGTAAATCTTTCCTGGAAATGTGTGGGATCTTTTGTGATAGCCTCTATTTCATACTGTTAATGGAGAGGAAGCTCAGGTCCATCTAGTACTATTTTTGCTATCTTCATTTAACAGTGCTGAAGAGATGCTGTTTTATGATGACACATACTCCCTGCCCAGCATACTGACTTCTGTCTCCACAGGTGGGCAGGGATTTCTCACTGGACTCGGTTGTTACAAGACACAGCATTGTGAAAAGGTGATCCATTTCAGGGGTCTAGAATGCAGAGACCCCACACATTCCATCAAAACAAACGGGTCCACAAATCCTGAATGCAGTTCATGCAGCAAAGCCTCCTACATTTTGCTGCACTGTGTCCAGATCTTTGTCCTCTGAGGAGAACAACATTCTGAGCCAGAAGGTTGAAATAATAAGGCAACAACTTTTGCAGAGAAAATGTAAATGACATTTTGGAAGCAGCTATGAGCCAGGCTGCTGGCATTCACCCTCCAGGGTCCTTTACTTCCTGATACTCTCCCCCTCTTGCAAGCGTCAAAATCCATAGCATGATAGGTTGAATGGAAAACATCAGCACCTGAATCCCATTCTACCAAATCTGTATTAGATGTATGGATTGATGAGCTGGTGTGCATCAGGTTCATTCCTCGTGTGTCTCCTTTTGTCTCCTGTGCTGCAGGGAGCCTCTTCAAGCCTGGTGGTGAAGTTTGCGGACACGGACAAGGAGCGTACAATGAGGCGCATGCAGCAGATGGCAGGACAAATGGGCATGTTCAACCCCATGGCCATCCAGTTTGGAGCTTATGGAGCCTATGCACAGGCAGTAAGTATAGACACCAGCTCTCTGCGTCTTCATGGGAGGATGGGTATCACCTGGAAATGCGCAAAAACTCGTGGGAGTGGACAAAAAACCTAGGCAGAAGAGGAAGCTGTGGCTTCTCTGTTAAACTGGGGACATGATAGGAATAAAAATTAGCCATGCCATCAAGGTTAGACTCTGGGAAACTCCCAGGTGTCTCCAAGATGCCATAGACAGTTCTAGCAATAACTTTTGGTCATGTGTGGACCCTTGGAAAACACTTACTATGGGGACTAAGCCATTATTGTCAAATAAAAGCATAACTACACTTTGAGGATTGGGATAAAATAAGCCTGGTCAGTTTTATCCCAGTTCTCTGCCCCATGTGACCGTGACACTGCTGCACCTTGCATCACTGTGGGTACCGTTGGAGTGACCACAGGATAAAACAGCAGCTGTTGAGAGAAATGTTTTTAGATTTACAAAGCATGATAAGGTAATAATAAAATGTACACACATATGCCCACACACAGTCCTGCTGCCCCAAAGAATATGACTGAAGCACACTGGGAAAAAAAAATCCTGTGCTAACTTCAGGTTTCCTGTGGACATACCAAACCTGAGAAGATGTGACTGTACAGGGGACTGGGCTGTTGATGGTGTTCTGAAATGGATGCTTCTGGAATTACTTGTTTTCCTTAAGCTAAAATTAACAAGGATCTGCAAGACAAGACCAGGCTCAGGTAACTTGGACTCTCTGCCAGATATTTTGGAAGAAAGGTGGAGGTGATATTTGCAGCAGGCAGAACACAATACTGCCCAGTGACTTTTGCTGCTTTCTCTGAAGCAGATTTTCAGGCAGTGACAGTGCATATCAGTGCTTCATCTGTTTGATGGCAAAATGTGGCCCTCTGCATGATTTGTGCACAAGAGGGAAGTACTGTTGAGCACATTGACCAGAGTAGCCTCTTCCTGAATGGAAGACCCAGATCTTGCCTTAGGTGTGCAGGGCCAGCTCAGGATGTGCCAATAATTCTTCCAGTGCAATGACCACAAGGTTTTCCCTTCTTACCTGACTGTTTCTTTCTCACATGTTGGCACCAAGTATTTGCCATCACATCACCATGTTCTCTTTTTAATTTTAAGGCCTTGACATTTCTCTTCTTCTGTGATAGTCCTTTGTCTCACTGAACACTTGGTACAACCCAGCTCAGCCTTTGTGTGAGCCATGCAGAGTTGTGAGGATGTGCTGTAGAGCTCCACTGAAGTTCCTCCTCTTCTTCCAGCTGCACCTCTCTGGAGTTGTGTTTTCTTCTCTCTCCTCTAGAAAAATTATGTTTTTACTTCCATTTTGCTATCTTCATTTTTATTCATTATCATTCATTTTTATTCTTCATTTTATAGTCAAAGTCAGTCTCTTGTCTCTTCCTTTGTTCTCTGCTCCCTTCCTCACATGATAGAAGGTCTACTTCCTCCTCAGCCTGGTTGTGTTTAACACATCCCCTAGCCAGAGAAGGCTGCAGGAAGAGGAAAAAAGACACTAAATCCCAAATGAGCCTAGGTCAGTGGCCAGCAGACTGTCAGAGGGATGTAGCACCTTTTTCCCCATATACCTGAGGAATTAGCAGGAGGCAATCCACAGACAGCTTGGGACAAATATTTGCTGAGATTGTCAGGCAGGACAAGTGGCTTCAGTGTTACTCTGCAGACATTGGTTAGGCAGCTGGAGAGATGGTAAAGACACCACCGTCCTGATGTTCTGGTCCAAAAACTCTTCTTCCATTATTTTTAATGTAGATTAACTCTTGTAGTTCCTAGACAAGGTTTATACTGATACAAGAGGATACAGTTTGCACCTTTACACCACAGAAGTTTCCTCTGTTTCTCACCAGATAATACAGGTGCATTATGAGGGGAGGTGAGGAATCAAAGTGGAAGGAAGAGGAAAAACAATTTCTGATCTTCTCCCATCCACTTGTAACAAATGGATATTTTCCATGTTAATTTCTGTGAAAGCAGAATTGGACCCATACTCTTTTTTTTTTTTTTTTTATTGATAAAAATGCTAATAAGGGGGAAAGAAAAAGTTTTAGATCTTGACCCATTGGATATGACAAGCTGGTGACACCAATTACCCTGGGGACTTCAGAGCTGTCTAAATGATGGGATCACATTTCTGTGTGGCGCCTGTACACCCAGAGCGTGCTCAGATGCTGTCTCTCAATCAGCCTCCCTATCTGCTCCATCTCACATGAAAGGGAAGGAAGAGAGTGTTGAGGTTCTCTGACATTGCCTCGGTCCCGATTAATCCAGCTCGGACTGCTGGCTCTCAGATATCAGGGTGATTGGCACCTCGCAAATGCCAGCAGGAGATGGAGGAATCAATAGGGGAGAGGGAAAGGGAGACAGCAGTTTTATTCAGCCTGAAGCAAGTTAAGAGGAGGGAAGGTGAAATATCAGGAGCAGGACTGTCATGATGGGTGATGCCACTGCCACCAGCAACTCCTGTGACATTGGTTGAATTGTTTGACTCCCTGATCTCGTTTCCTCATGTAGAAATAAGCCTGATGATCAGATTTATTTATTTTCTCTTCTCCCTCGGGGACATGACTCTCTCTTATACTGTCTCTCCATGAGCTTTCTCAGAGTGGTATGGCAATGACATAAGTGTAAGGATTGCTTCAGTGCTTAATAGTAAGGCCAGCACAAGCATGAGACATGAGGCTCTCTGATTCATACTCATAGCCTGTCCTCCCAGCTATCCCCCAGCAGTCCAAACCTGACTGATGTCTCTATATTAGAATTCCCAAGCAATCCCATGACAGTGTTGTTTCAGTAGCCTCTAATGATCTGTCGCCATAGAGGAGGTTGTTCAGGACCCTGTTGCTGCGGTTTCTTGCTGAATTTCCCCCAGAGAAGCATCTTGCACATCACTATGACTGGATTATCTCCCAAAAAGGTCTCAATGCACCAAGGTGGTCAGTGCTGCAGAAACCCCCATGGGGTGGCTGTTTGATAGTTTGGTGGGTAGCCATGGGTTTGCCAACCCAGCAGCAACACTGAAGAGAGTCAGCAAGAGTTTTAGTCCATCAAAGTTTGACAGATCAACTTTAGTGTTGCCATCAGGACAGATTTGGGGCCCAGCTCTTCTCCAAGTTACCTCCCCTACAGCCCAGCAAATGGTCATGCCACAGCTCTCCCTGCCTGCTGCACATTGCCAACCCCCTCAGCCTCAACTTAAATAACTTTAAGCTGGATAGCAGCCACAATCTCATATCAGCCAAGCAACCAGTCCTGGGGTTCAGCAGCCATCTGGCCTCAGACACAGAGGCAAAAAAAAAAAAAAAAAAAAAAAAAAAAAAAAAAAAAAAAAAAAAAAAAAAAAAAAAAAAAGAAGGAAGCAAAAGGAGTTTTCCACTGTGTGTGGTTTTCTGTCCTTTCCTCATGTGCCACCTTCAAGCAGACCAGACAAAGCTTGGCACCAACTCTGTGTGCTGTTTCAGTGGCACAGAAAGTCACATCAGACCTACCTCACCTCTTTTGTATGCAGCTCAAGGCAAGTCAGTTTTCATAGCTTCCTAATGCTCCCAGAGCCCCTACTCTAATTTATTTCAGGGTGGGTTTTTTGATTGTTTTAGTTTTTTTTCTCTTCAGCAATATCTTCCCATACTCATTTAACTTCTCCTTTTATGGTGCAATTATTTATTTTATTTCACAAGTGTACAGGGCACCAGTCCTTTTCATTATCAGGTTACTGTGGATCTACATCAGCTGGGTACTGACGGCTGTTTCTGCAGTCTAAGGCCAGGCTGAGATATAGATCTGGATTCAGCCTGGAGAGGAGTCATGCTACCTGGCACCATCTTTGATTTGCTGCTAATCTAGGAAGAACCTGCAGGCACACTCTTCACCTCACAGTGCACAGCACACCTACTTTGGGTGGTCAAGCCCCAAATCACAAGCAGTGACAATCAAAACAGTCTGTGAATGATGGTAGTATAGTCCTGGCACAAATAAGCTACAGTTTCTGTAGGTCTTTCAGTGAAGAAAAGGGGCAAGGAGTGTTTAGTGCCTGTGTCATGTCAGTGATGCCTTACCATACAGAAAGGAAATGTGCACAGATCAAAAAAGAGAGATGGGCAAATGCAGAAAAGGAAAGTAAGAACAAAGGAAGGAGCCTTGGAAAGTGACAGATACAGTATAAATTATTTAATTTGTAAATTATTTAAGATAAGATCAAAGTCATAAATCAAGTTTGCATAAAAAATGGGGTGGGACTGTTAGCCACAGTCTTCTGGCCAAACTCCAGCCATGGGACTGATTGCATCCTGCAGCAGGGGATAGGCATAGAGTTGGTGAGTAAAAACAGATAGGCTGGGACACAGACAACACAGGCAATGCTAACATTTGTTCTCTGGCCTGGAAAAAGTCCTTTCTCAGTAAATCCCAGCTTTTCTCACTCTGAAAAAGTATAAATGGCTGCTGCTCCTGAATTGCAGACAATAACTGCAACAAAAATTTGCGCAGCAAAGCTTTCAGACGTCACCTTAAGTGGTGTCCTTGGGAAGTTAGGACAGCAGCGACTACCATGCTGACCATAAAACCCTGGGTGCCCTGTTCTGCCTCCCTGTCCAGCTCCCATGGAGATGAAAGGATATTTCTGTTAAATGATCTGAGGTAGTGCTGACAGGAAGAATTGCTTTTTCCAATATTTCTTCAATTTGTACTGTGAAATTATTTTGGAGAGATACTTATAAAAAAAAGAAAATCAGCTAGCCCTATGACATCAGGGAAAAATTACTGACTACAGGCTCCTTCCAGATATAATAGTTATTACATTTAAATTAGCAAAATGGGACGGTATGTTTGATAAATACTACCTGTTATGTAAATTATTTGCACTGATCCGTTCCAGAAGAGGAAGCTATTTTGAGGCCATAATACTTTGTAGCAGGGATAATACCATATTTCTGACCACCAGCTCCCTGGTAATTCAGAAATAATGAACACTGAGATTTGGGCTCTACATACAGATATTTCTAGGTCTTTTCGGGGATTTTTCCACAGTTCCCAGGAAGTTAGGAACCCAAGCTATTGTGTGTCAGGCTTTGGAAAGACACTAAGACAAATGAATCCAGGTGTTGCATATTTGTTTAGGTTTTTTTAATATCCTAATTATATTTAAATTTTCTTTTTTTAAAAAAGCAGAAATTTCTATTTTCAAGAAAACATAGAAGTATGAAGGACAATTCTATTTTTTCTACCAATTATCTTCTGTTTGTTTCAAGGCTTGGAAAGTATTTTTAGTTTTAACTCCCAATTGCCAGTTAGGTATAGCAGACATAAATTTGCCAGTTACATGATTTTACCAAATATGAGTTGTATTACTGCTTGATTGATTACTTTATTTGCCTCTTTGCATCACAAGGATACCATAAGGATTCATTAGCTAAGTCTTTGTATAAATCATTAGAGGTGGGAAGTGTGGGATGCTGTTATTACTTTTACTATTATTATTATTATTATTATTGCTGAATGAGAATATGAAAAGTCAAACAGAGCATTGTGTGGTTCAGAGACAAAGATAGAAAATAGCACTGGAAAAAAAAAAGGAGAAAGTCATCACATTGTTCAGAGGAAGACTGAAGGGCAATGATCACACTATTTCGGAAAGAGCTCATCAGAAATAATCCCTCTTTCTCCTCTTCCCCTTCTTCACACACATTTCTTTTGGGGGATAAGGAAGGGAGGCTGTGTGTGCTTTTCCTATTACTAGCAAGGTTTTTTTGCTCTGATAAAGTTCCTTCATCTCTCCATGCAATTGTTCCTCCTGTAAGAAAAGGACAATATTTCCTCTCCTTGAGTACCATTGCAACTTAAAGTAGGAAAAGGATATGTGAGACAAACCCTTACATGTATATCTATTGATCAGCCAGCACTGCCACCCCTTCCCATTCTTTGGATGGCTTTTCCAGTGCCTCTCCACCTGTTCCAAGCATTTGGATGGTGACTGCAGGCTCTTATCTCTTGGGGTGCCACCCAAGGGCAGGCATCAGTCTGGTAGCACCTCCTGGTCTCCTCAGAGGATAAATATTTGAGCAATAGAAAAGGTAGCAGGAAAGAAGGAATGAATCTTTAAAATGGATGAGAAAAAGCTCTAAATGCTGAGGCAAAGGTCATGCGAAGGAAGTAGGAGAAGCAAAAGGAAGTACGTCCTTTCAGCTAAGGGAGGGAAAAGCTCCTCTCTTTCCCCTTGGATCAGTCTGAGATAATAAGGCTGCTGCCTTCCTGATTAGTGCTCTGTAGCCCCAGCCCAGGCAGGGAAAATCTGCATTTCAAATGGCATATTTTAAAGTACACAATACCCAGGGGCCCTGCTGCTATTGATTTGCCTCTGGTGGGGTCACTGCCTCACTTTCTACAGCTTTATTAACTGGGACCATACACTGGGTCTCTTTCAAAGCAAAAGGAGAGTGGATGGGACATTTGTCTTCAAGGGGAGCTGGGGAAGGACTGGGGTGACTTTCACTGGGAATGCCTTGGAGGTTTTTGAAGGAAGATTGGTGACCCTTACAGGACTTGTTCTCCTTCTGTAAATTTCCCTAGAGCCACCCTGTGGGGGAATGAGGTAGGTCTAATGCTGTCAGTTTCTTTCAAGGTGACTGAGTTCCCGTCCTCCCACCCTTGTGATGCCATTGCACTCAGCCAAGCTCTGACCATCCGCCACTGGGCTGGATAGGAGCCCCCTCCTCTTCCCCCTTAGCCTTTGCCCCTGAGCACCTCCAAACAGAGTGGAATGGGCATGAGTGGGATCTGTGACCTCAGAAGTACGGCAGAAAGTTTGTCAAGGGTTGAAACGTCCAGACTTTCCTTGGGCCTTGGTTGAGGCCACCCCTCCAGCCAAGGAAGCAAAGCCATCAGCTGGAGTACACAGCTGCCTTCAAGTTTGGAATGCTCTACTCCTTCCAGCTGCAGGCAATCCCACTTTTACCTTATGGACTAGGTTTGAAGGCTGCAGAGAGGTCTGTGCCCTCTGGGTCATGACATGAAAGGCTCATTTCAACATGCCAGAGGGATTCCCTGGTCTCTAGGACATCTCGGAGAGTACATCCACAGAACACTGAGTGTAATAGACATTGAGTGACTCTTCTCTGCAGGAACACCTCTGTTTTGTAGCAGAAACACTTAATCTAATTTCCCATATCACAGGTTAGGACCTTACTTTTACTGCATCAAAGTGTGAAAAGGGGTAAGAAGGTGCTAAAGGCTATAAAACTATGTATTAAAAAACTACAGAGCTACAAGTACATGAAAAATATATTTTAAAAACAAAACAAAAAAATCTTTAGGCATCATGCAGGTAAAAATACCCAGAACAGAAAACAAGATGTGAGTCAGCACACCTAGTGTTGGAGTCAATCCAGTGTTAAAGATGGACGGATTCCCCTTCTGTAGAAAACGTCGTAGTTGTTTGAGTCCAAAGAGAGATGTCCTGAGACCGGGATGCTCTCAAGACACGTGGTTTATTAGTGGTGGGGATACAGCCTAACCAGGGAAGGGAACAGCAACAGGAGAGGTCTAAAAGTCTAACAGGGGCAGGGGTCTAAGCAGCAACAAGAGAAGAGGGCATGAGAGCAAGACAGCAAGACAGCAAGAGAGGAGGGCAAGAGCGCGAATTACCTGTTACATTCCATTTTAACCCTTTGTATCATGAATATTCTAAATAGCACCAACCAATCACCTTAGGATACAAAAACCTACAGAATTTACATACAGCCTATGGGGACTACTATATTCCCATACAAAGAACCTGAAAAACGACCTTTTCCCTGATACCTGAGAGGGTCCAACCCCTTATTCATCCTTTTGTCCTGACAGAGGTGTCACTGAATCACCCAGCTCTGTCTTTTAGCTAACTTGATTACTCTCTTCCTGCTCAGCATCTTCCAGTTCNACTTGATTACTCTCTTCCTGCTCAGCATCTTACAGTTCAAATCTTGTTTTTAATTCTATATCTCTCGCAGGATTTATATTCTTAGAGTCTTTTACTAATAAATCTTCTCTGCAGGGCCTTCTTGCTTCATCCTCCCCAACACCCTTCCTCCTTCACTTCCTTGGCATACTTTCTAATATCACCTGCTCAGTACCTCCTCTGGAGAATAAACTCAAATGATGCCCAGGAACAAATATACTCCTTAAAGGAGAATCAACATAGTGTGTAATACAAAAGGTTGTCTAATCACTCCATCAGTAATTGCAATGAGCAAAAATATCACTAGTTAAAACGTAGAAGTGTTTTATGCAGGGTAAAATAATTTAAAAAAAAAGGGTAATTAAACATCAAAGGGAAAGCCACCACTTTGCTACCAATCTGCATTAGGCTTCAAAAAATAATGATACTCAAATCCAGTACAACACATTTCACCTGCAGATCTGACAACATTTGGAGTCAGGTATCCTGTGTTGCATTTTACTGCTGGAGAAATCAAGGTGAATAACTTGTGCATGGTTATTCAGCAGGTTGTTGTCGGAGCACCCCTTACTTGGGACTGTTTATGGATGGTGACAGGGAAAGTTTCAGTATATGAATGAATGCAGTGATTTCAAGGGTTTGTTTTAGTGTGTATGTGTTAGAACAGCTAATTTAGCTGATATTTCAATATTAAAGTGAACAGAAGGGAACAATCTGTTCCTTGCCATGACTTCTGAGGTCTGTTTAATTCTGAGAAGCATGTCCCATGTGTTTAAAGAACTGCATCAGAGGTGATTTCCTGATGGGAGAGAGAGTGAAATCAGAGAGAGCAGTGAAACAGAGTTACTCCAATTTTGGAGACAGCAAAGACATGACTCACTTCTAAAATCATCGCAGAAAAACATTTCTCTTTTCCACTATTATCATCAAGTCACAGATTACCAGAGGCTGGGGAATGTACAGAGTAAGGTTTCCCAAACTTTCTGCACATCTTCTTTCCCCCTCACCTTCTCTAAGCACCCAGAACTTGCCACTACTGAGGGTTGGATACTCAGGCATACCCACCCTGTCTGGCTCTTTGTATAGCACCAGGGAAGGAGACAAGAAGCAGCTTCAACCAACCACAAGGACGATTTTAAAATCTCTCTGCAGCCAGACTGTACACATGAACTGCACCAGCTGTGTGCTAGGTTCTGAGTGTAACATAATGATAGCAAAGTCTTGTTTTAATCAAAGAAGCATTTCCAGGATTCATAAACATTCACCAGCCTTCTGCTCCAAAATTTTTACCCCCAGATGCCTGAAAATGCAGCCTGGGTTCCTTATTTCTGACTTTTGTAGGTGGCCTGAAAGAAGCAGCATTTTGACCACTTTCTAGAAAAAAATTAATTGAGAAATTCAACCCAGATCAAAACCACAGGGAAGGGGCTTTCTCATTAGATAATATCAATCCTGCTAAAACAGAGGAGCTCCCTTCTCTTGTATGGCACTTCTGGGGTTCTCTAGCGTTGGAAATAAGTGCTATGATCTGATTAGAAGTTTTGGTTGTGGTTTTGCTCAGTACTCAGCTGAAGCCTCCTAGCAGCACCAGAAAAACTGATTTTTGTCAATGACAGATGGCAATAAATCAGGTTATCTCTAGAGAACTAGTCAAAATTTCTGCTTTGTAGAAAGAATCCCCTTTTCCTACATACACTGGTCTCCCATCAGTAACCTCCAGGCTTTCCCAGAGTTTTGATATAAGCAATGTAAACCACAAAACTGCTCTGCTCAAATATATTGTGTTTTGTCTGTATAAAGCCTTTTCTCTATCTTTCTGACCAGAGAAGTACCAAAGAGCTGGTGGGGCAACCCCAGGTCACAGGAGACCTCCACCCTAGGGAACACATGTCAGGGTGGGAACCATAATGACCCCAAAGATGCCCTTTGCTTCAGCCCGTGTAATGAGAAGAATGACCAAGCTGGGGTGGGGGGGAGGGGGGGTACCACAGGGGTGGTGTGCTGACACCCCAAAGCCTTGGGATGCATCCCGCCCTCACCGAGTGCCCTCCTGGTGCCGGTGTCACAGGCTGCCCCGCCAGTGACCGCGTGATATTTTTTCCCTGCTCTCTTTGTTCCAGCTGATGCAGCAGCAAGCGGCGATCATGGCATCGGTGGCGCAGGGCGGATACCTGAACCCCATGGCAGCCTTTGCCGCGGCCCAGATGCAGCAGATGGCAGCTCTGAACATGAATGGCCTGGCAGCCGCCCCCATGACTCCAACCTCAGGTAAGGGGACAGCAGGCTGGAGAGGGCAAAGGGCAGAGAAATCAGACCACATCCCACAGGACAACTGTCAGGATTTGTTAGCTCTTTAACCACAGTGAGGATCAGTCTCTCCGCCCAGGTAACAAGTGAAAGGACCTGAGGAAAGGGTCTCAGGTGGCAGCAGGGGAGGTTTGGATTGGATATTAGAAAAAGTTTCTTTCCCAAAAGGGTTGTCAAACATTGTAACAGACTGCCAAGGGCACTAAATGAATGTCCATCCCTGGAGTTTTTTAAAAGGTGTGTAGATGTGGAACTTAGGGACATGGCTTAGTGGCAGGCTTGGCACTGCTGGGTTAATTGTTGGACGTGATGATCTTAGAGGTCTTTTAGAACCTTAACTACTCTGTGCTTCTATGACATTTCTCAGTCTAATTCCATACACAACTTCTCTGTAGCTCTGAGAACCCTGCGAACATCACAAAACATCCCACAGTGACCTATGTTGTTTATTGGTGCATATATGTGTCCAAGGGATCAGTGCTGGTGCTATCACAGCCAGGCTGTCCCAAAGACTAGCAAAACAGGGTTGTGGTGAGATGCAATATCATTAACAAGATGAATTTTGCCTTTGGGACACATAAGCCTTTCCACCTGTTGTGAAATGGGACAGAAGGTAGTTAAGGAAGACAACTGGTGCTACCTGGAAGGAGGGTTGTTTAGTGAGGGGTTTTCTGGCTGTAGGAACATAGACAGGTAGCCAGTGAAGGGCTCCCAGGATCTGGTTAGGCTGTAAAAAGCCTATTCTAGGAACTGTAGTATATGGTTCATCTGGCAGAGAAATAACCTGAGGCAGGAAAGAGACTGTCCTTGGGGCTTGAAGAACAAGATTACCATTTAGGCCGGAGCAGATCAAAGAATCATCAGCCCTGGTAATCCTGGACTGACATGTGGCCTAACAGCAGGGAAATAGCAGGAAAAGCAGGAAAAATGAGGCCAAGGCTTGAAAGAAGTAAGGATTTGGGAAGTTTTGCAATATACTAGAGTCTGGTAGGGAGGCAGAGGACTCAAAGGTACTTGTTGAAAGGACCATTTGTAATAGAGTATCACAAGGGACTGGGGAGAAAAAGGAGAGTAAGAAAGACATTCCACAAGACTTTATGGAGACCCAAAGAAAAGCACTTGACTCAAAAATCTTATACTGCACATTTCAAAATATGTGTTTACACAATGATAAATGTATAAACAAAAAGTCGATGGAGCTACTGCAAATCCAAATAAAAAAGTGGCTTAATTATATGTGCACCCTTTAAACCCGCTGCTGGCAAGATTATCATATTTGCATTAGCTAGATTTGTTTTGTGTTGGTGGGAGCAGAGAGAACATCAAACAAAGACTGCCTGGAATTCAAATATTGTCAGGGCCTGGAAAGCTGAATCCAGGCAGTGGTTTGCAATGGACCCACCGCAAAGGAGCACAAGCTCTTTTGAATATACATGAGTATATTCTTGAAAATGAGTGCTTTCTGTGTCATGGGTGTGAAAACACCTGCACAGCAGCCAAATTCTGTGTCTAACAGGATCTCTAGCACATGAAAAATATCACAGGTCTTTTTTTGTGTAATCATTTCCACTTCTTCTATGACCAGGGCCTGTCAGAGGCATAGAATCATGCAATTTAGGTTGTAAAGGACCTTAAGATCATCAAGGCTGACCATTAACCCAGCACTGCCAAGCCCAGCATTAAATCATATCCTCCAACACCACATCAATGTGTCTTTAAAGTACATCCAGGGATGGCAATTCCACCATTTCCCTTGGCAGCCTATTCCAGTGTTTGACAGGATGAGGGGACTGTTAAACTCTCACTGTCAGAATACAGGAGAGAAAACTCATGTTTTTTACATGCTTTCTGGATCACCCATGACTGGTCATTATTGAAAATAAGATGCTGGTTTAGATGATCGCTTGATGTCTTTCACGGCAGCCAATTTTGCACTCTCCTAATGACATTTTTTCAATCACAGAGCCTATTCACTTTGGCATTATTGCAGTTTTACCTTGAATGAGTAGCTTCCTTCATGAAAAACCTCTGTGGTGGGTTGCGGAAATGTCCATTGACGATTATTCCTTAGAAGAAATGTTTAGACTTTGAAATTACTCCTTGTATTACTACAACACTCACAAAGCATGTGATAAGATGCATAGAAAATGCTTCACATAACTCTGAGCAAGCAAGCCTACAACACTAGCAGCGATTTTTGAGTAGCCAGGAGATATCTGAAGCCTAACATTAATTCTCCTGCTGGCTTTTGTTAGCATTCAGAAAGCCAAATGGAAACTGATCATTCTGCTTCATAGCAGGATTTCTAGTCATTGAAGTATATCTTTGTTCTGCCTTGGAAGGAAAATGAAATATTTCAAAGTTCTCAGGGAAAAAAAAAAAAAANAAAAAAAAAAAAAAAAAAAAAAAAAAAAAAAAAAAAAAAAAAAAAAAAAAAAAAACACCAGGCACCAGAAAAAGTGTTTGGAACATTGGAAAGAAAAAATAAAATAAAATAAAATTTTAAAAAAGTGTTTTGATCTTCCTGAAGCAAAAGAAAAAATGTGCTAGAAAAAAAGATTGTGGTAACCCAGAAGCCCTAAAGGCTTTGGAGGTATTGGCTCAGTGCAGTGCCTCTGTGCTGGTATCTTCAGGCCTCCTAACAGAGCTGATTTCCTCTACATCCCACCTCTAGGAGAGTGGATTCCTGGGAATGAGACCATAAGTTCATTCATTCCCATGGGACCTCGGGGCTCAGAGTTTTGGATCCAGGCAAATCTAACAGATGCGAGACAGTATCCATCTCACCTGGCGTTAACCATACAAAACTTAGACATCTCATTTGAACTGCAGTCAATGGAGTGCAATAAGCACTCCCTGTGGGTAATTCAGACCAAGAAAATTTTAATGCTGTTTGCTGTCATTTTAACAGTCTTCCATCAAGAGTCAGGTTTATCTCACACAACAGCCCATAACTGTGAGGCAATTAGTTTGACATTTCTGAGAGTTTGCTTCAGGTTTTACATTTCTCCTGTCACTGCTACAATCTGGGTGAAAAGTGGGTCTGGCAGTGGGTCTGCAACTCTGTTACCTGCAATGAAGGGCTAGAAATGAAATTTTATTTAGGCTTCCTTCCTCCTTGCTCCTCTCCCTCCTGCCCTCCCTCCTTCTCTCTCTGTATTGTAAATCTGCACCTGGTATAGCTACAGCAAGAGATCTCAAACAAGGGATGAAATCCGCAACTGGCGTGCACCACCACAATTTGTTTTCCACGGTGGCATTATGCCAGATTTACTCCAGCTACAGATCTGACCTCTCCAGGGGGGTTCTTTATAAGAAGAAAATTAAAGAATTCCAATAAATATGCCTGAACTTCCTTAGATATGCACAAAATAGCAAGCACAAATCCCTTGCTGCAATTTTAGAAAAAAAAAAAATTATTTACATTTTCTATGCAAATAAAGGAGAGATCCAGAAAAGCAACTGAAATTTTAAGTAGCCTTTGTGATTTGGAAGCTAATGGCATATGCTGAGAGCATTGCCTTTGGACTTCAGTTGCCACTGCTGGCTCCCTGTACTTCCACAGAGGACATTTTTAAAGGCCAACTCCATTTAAATAAGAAAAGAGGAAGCAGCAGCTTGTCTGCTCAGGGTATAAGAAATGAGCTGAAGTACTGCCTTTTTTTGGGGGGGACTACTCAAATTTGAACATATTAAAACATCGCATGCACCCGTAGTGGCTTTCTTAAAGCACCAACACAGATTTAAGCAGTTGTTGAAGTGTATTATTGGACTAACCCATCATAGAATGCTGCAATGGTGAAGAAAATACCTGCAATTGGTTTAAAAGAGAGGTTACTGCAAAAATGGTGCTTTCAATCAGTACTATACCCTGACACAGAAAGATATTGTTGAAGATAAGATAGTTTAACTTCCCACACACACCTAGCAAGAGAAAAATATGATTTCAGGCTCATTGAAAAGACATTTTTGGTGCCTGAAATCATCCTGAACACATTGCGAGAAGAACAGACTGTCCAGTCATTTTACACATACATAGGAGGGAGTGAGGTAGCAGACAGATTTAATTTTCTCCCCAGAAATTTAAGAATTCTCTACCAGTGGGTGACAAGATCCTACTCAGAACATAAAGACGAATTTGTTCTTCTGAAATAGCAGCATTACAGTCCCCCACAGGATGCATCTGGGAAGATGGGAAGAATAAGATTTCATGAAAGGAATAAATTTACTCCAAATTTTGCCCCTGTTCATTGGGAGATATCTGTTAAAACAGTATGAAGTCAAGTTTGGGCCAAACAATGACATTAAAAAATGTATCACTGGCTACCTTTAGGCTACAAATAAACTTGACAAGTCTTTTAAGGATCCCTAGTGCTGAGAAAGTTCAGAATGAGTTTGCACATGAAAGGTGTATTCATGAGAGAGTGCAGACAGAGCAGTCCTGGAAATCGGTACACCCACTGAGATCCAAAGGGAATCTGATAGGAACTGCTGTAGAAAGTTGGGGCTGAGAGTTTTTGGAGGTTTTGCAAGCTTTTCTTGAGTGCTTTCTGAACAGGAGGGCAATTGCAAGCAGTCCATTTATTTGCTCAACAGCTTGGGAGTTTTTTCATTTCCTGTGTTTTTCTTTGCGGGTAGTGGTCACAGCTGTTGTGTCAGCAGTTTTCACCACGAAGTTGTTGTTTCCAGTACTCACCGGCCCTGACCTTGTGTCCTCCCCATTTGCAGGTGGAAGCACGCCTCCTGGCATAACTGCACCAGCTGTGCCTAGCATCCCATCTCCAATTGGGGTGAATGGTTTCACTGGCCTCCCGCCGCAGGCTAATGGGCAGCCAGCCGCTGAAGCCGTGTTTGCTAATGGCATTCACCCTTATCCAGGTAAGCCAGATAAATCCTGTGCCCAAAAACCTGTCGCCTCAGTCCCAGGGATATTGTCCACACCCACAGGCTTTGCCCAACAAAAGCCTGTGGCATAGACTCAGAAGGGTTACACCCCACACCACCAGGGTTCATTATAGCACTGGTGTATTGTGCCTTATGCAGCTACAGTGTTAAACGGTTCAATCTGGATGATAAACATCAAGGGCATGTTGGAGGTGGAAAAACTGTGTACTGAATATTTGAGTGCTCATCTTCTGGATAGCATGTCTGGTGAATACAGTCAGGACAACCAGCATGTTTTGCTTCAGCTGAAAATTGACCTGACTCCTGAGCAGCTCGTGCTGGCAGATCTCCTCCCAGTACTGCCAAGGGTCTTGCTTCTGGCTAGCCTTGAAGAAGCTGTGCTAAGCCTGTTTGCACCCAGCACTGGTATCTCCTGCTGGAATTGCTCTGCAGCCAGATGGCTCTGGGAGAATGATCCAAAGGGTCCACATGTCCACTGACCCAAGTGGCTTCCTGTGTGCAGGGAGCAGGTGTTGATCCCCAAAATGTTCACTGCACACAAATCCTGCTGCCTTACCAGGCCTGGAGAGTGAATCTGCATTGATATAGCCTCTGGGTGGGCTCAGGGTCACCCTTTGGTGGCACACTGCAGGAGAACTGCTGCTGGGGTTCACATTGTGCCTAGCTTGAAGATCCCAGCACTAAAGAAGTGATTTTGCAAGCACTGGTAGTCAGAGATGAATCAGGGATGTTGAAGGATACATACCTGCCCCTATACCTGTATTTACAAATATACATACAGTCTAAATCTAGTAACTAACAAGAACTCAGGAGTTTACCATTCCTTAATGTGCATCTCCATTTTTTCAGCATCCTTGAGATTTTAGATAATTCTCTCCCCCAATACACTTCCTCTAGGAAGACATTTTTTACCATTCCTGTACACATACTAATGGTAACAATCATAGCAATAAAAATCTAAGTAAATGTTACTAATTGATCCTAATCACCAGCTGGCAAAGGAGTATTTTACCCTGGGGAACTGATAGATTGATCTAGTCTGTTAGGAAATCAAATACTGAGTTTGATGTTCCAGCCAAAAAGCCCGAAAAAACTCTAAGAAAAAATATTTTTTTCAATCTTAGCCAGTCCTGAAAACTCAGAAGATTCATCATCATAGGGGACTTCAGGAGCTACAAGAAAAAAATGCCATATAACATAAAAATACCTAAGTATTGACAAATAATTATCTTCCTCCCAACAAACATTTTGCAAACATGGAGTTTGAGTTCAGCTGTAAACAGAATTAAAATCAAGGGACTTCCTGTACTCAAAATTAGGCGGTGTTGTAGCAGCTTAAGGTCTGGGGAGATTTTGGAGTCATCAGAAGACTGCAGAGAGCCCTTAGTATGCTCAATGAGTTCAACCACAACACTGAGAAAGCATTCTGTCTTTAAGGTTATATAAACATGGCCATCTGTTCTTCTGTCCATTTATTTCAGTTTGCCTGTTTGCCAGTCAATAATTTCTCTGTTTATTCATCCATTTCTATGTATGTCTGTCCTTTTTTTCTGGTTTATTTAGATCCTTTTAGCCAATTTCGATGATCCATTACTGTGGGTATCAGAGAAAAGATGTTCTTTCTAGGTGAATCTAAATGGCTTGAGCTTTTGTTACTATCCCAAACAATCCCCATAATTAAAGAATACTTCAGTTAGGTGTTTAATCCATGTTTATATAAAAGTCAATGGTCTTAATCTGATTGTCTCTGAGTTTTGGAGAGAGTTGCTCAGGCAGCGATTCGCAGTAAGTCCCTACACAAACACCAACGGGCTGACACACTGAAAGGTGACAGTCATCCTTCCCCTCTTCGCTGCAGGCAGACAGACACCCTTCTGCCAGTAAAGCTGACATCCAAACAGTCTGAGCTGTGTAGTTTTTATTTATCTCAGGGTATTTGTCTTTCTCATTGCCTATCTTCCCCATAATGTGGTGGCACCTTAAGTTATACCAGAATTGTAAAGGGAACAGTTGCAGGTCAAACACCCACCTCTCATTATGCTTTTGTCTGTCCCTGAAATGCTGAAAGCAAGTCCACAGAGCTTACATCATGCGTTTGCTCCATCTAATTGTGTTCCTTCTCATGAGCATTTATGCACTCTCCAAACCTCTCCTCCTTGCCACAGGCTTTATTCAGTCCTGGAGCTTAGCAGCATAAAAAATAAAAGGATTAGACATTTATACGGGTAATGAGAGCATCCACAGCCATATTAGACTGGATAAAAATGTAGATAGGACACAAAACTTCATGTTTTATGATATAAGCCAGCCACTAATTGCTTGGGGTTAGAAAGAAATTTTCATCACTGGGCAGCTTGTTCCATTATTATGGGATTTTTCTCACTCTCCTCTATTGCATCTCTTACTGCCTTGTGGTTCTGTATGGCTCTGTCTCTAAATGCAAGGGTAGAAGTAAAATATTACAGCTGAGCAGGCAATTGCACTAACACTATAGAGAAGGGAAGATCATGACAGTCCCCATCCAAAGTCATCAGCTTCCAAACAACTTTCTTTTATGGTGCATCTCTCATTCTGAAAGTGACTAAGCCCGCTGCTGTATTATGTACATAATCATAGTCTTGCTATGATTATGACTTGCCATATATTGTTTAAATCCTAAATATTGCTTTCAGATCCTCTTTCATACTACACAAAAGAAACCCTCAGATTTGGGTTCACACCATTACAGCCTGTAGCAGAATGTTCCTTGTTGCCTGAAAATAACAAAATAGGACAATGAACATCTCTAGAGGCATGACATCCATATCATTCAGACCCTAATAAATTCCATTAGTTGTGCAGTTTGTCTACCTGCACACCTTTCTGACCAGCCATATTATTTTTCATACTGCATCAAAAGGACTCCAGAACACCACAGTCTTTATAAAATAAGTCCATATTGTGTAACGTATTTAGTCTGTCTTCCCCTGTTCTTTTTTTTCAAGATTCCTTTTGACTGGAGAAGGGCTGTACATGGTATCATTTCAGTCAGATTACCAAACTATCCATGTCTTTGTGGCAAAGACCAGGATAATTTGAACATTCCTACTCGCCAGGGCTTTGATCACAGCACCTGTCTCTGTAGGAATTACCTTTCTCTGTTAATCTGGTCAGACTATGGATCCATGCAGTGGTACTAGAAAACCATTCCTTGCAGTCATAACCTTTGCAAGTCAGGGTCTCACCTTCTCCAAGATCAGACAATACATAATGCCTCAGTGCACTTTTTGCCACAGAGTGAATAACAAGGAAATAAGTATTTCCCCTTCCACTAGTCTGAGCCCCTTTGGAGATTTGACCTTTTTGTGTATTAATTCCTGCCCTTTAATCTTTCAGTTTGCAGAGCTATTGAACGTGGCAATGTGTCACAACATATAGTGGGGACAAAGAGCATAATCTGTTGTGCCATGATCTTGTGAGTCACTTTGCAGCAGCACGAGAGCGCTTGCCATTTCCACATTAGTCACAGTAGCAGGGATTGCACTCTTCTGCCAGAGCTTCTTAGCCACACAGAGCCTAGAGCCTCTCTTTTAACCATGTGTGATGTACAGTAACAGTAGACACCATCTGCACTGGCTTCTGCTGTGTCTCACATAATCAGAATTTTGCTCTCTGCTAACAGGTCCTGCCCTGCTGAATTGCATTGAGAGGGCCTAGATAAAATTCTCACTCCAAAGATAAAGCCTTTTTGTTAAGAGAAGGGGACAGAGAGATGAGAAAATCATGAGACCAAAGGGTAACAAACAGCAGAGAGAATGGATTAGCTGTCAAAGAATTGGTGAAATGAGAGAACTGGAAGAAGGAACAATGCAGAGCTTCCAGAAAAGTGAGGACTGCTCGATAATATTCTGTCCAGTGATGTGCCCGGAAAGAAGTGGAAATACGCCACGTAGTATCTAACATCCCACTCATTCCTCCTGGGCCAAAGGATGCCCAGCTTGGCCAGAGCCAGGGATGGCCCAGCAGTTTGGAAGCTTTGTGCAGCCTTAGATGGGGAAGGCTTTCATGGATGCTGAGTTCTTCAGCTTCCTCACAAGGGGAAGCAGAGGGGCAGGCACTAGTCTCTTCTCTGGTAACCAGTAACAGAACCTGAGGGAAAAGCCTGAAGTTGTGTCAGAGGAGATTTAGTTTGGATATCAGAAAATGGTTCTTCACCCAGAGGGTGGTTGGCCACTAGAACAGATTCCCTAGGAAAATAATCACAGCAACAAGCCTGACAGGCTCAAGAAGCATTTGGACAGTGCTCTCAGGCACATGGTGTGACACCTGGGGTTCCCCTGTGCAGAGTTTTGATGATCCTTATGGTTCCCTTCCTAATCAGGATTCCATGATTTTGATTAAGTGCATTTGGCCTGGATTTAGCTTGCTAAGGAAAAAAAAAGCTAAGTCCCCTCAGTTCCTTGTAATCCATTAAAAGTGTGTCACCTCATTTACTATTTTCAGGCACACAGTGGTTCTGTTTCTGACTGGTGACCACTGGCAGGACTGGCTCTGTTGTTCCACTCTGCAGACCCAGCACTAGTTTCTCCACCACCACTCCCCTTTAGTGGGTATGTCTGGGCTAGCAAGACAGCAGTCTCCACTACCCTGTTCAGAGTCTAGCCCTCTCTCATGAGGACTAGCTGTCAGTACAAATGTGAAGTCAAGCTTTTATGCCCACATTTTGCCAAGTCACCACTGAGACAGGCACATAAAGGTGTGCCTCACAGGGGAGCTCCTGTTCTGTAGCAACTCATGTCTTTGTAACTGAACCAAGACCATCAATTCATTTTCTTTGGCTCAATGGAGAGGTATCAGGCAGTCACCATTTTCACCCACTGCCAGCAGAGACAGCATTCAGGCTCCATCTGTAATTATTATCATTACCCCAGTTAATTTTGCAGGGGAGGAGTTGCTAGCATGCTGCTGTGACAGCCTTATCCATCAGTTTGCCAATTAGCAGTGCTGCTGATGGACAGGCTGCTGCCCC
>VWYO01008228.1:0-23656 GCA_013400275.1 Rhadina sibilatrix
TTCCTCCCAAATTTGCCAGGACACTGTGACACAACAGCCACAGGTGCTTCCCCAAGGAGCATCCAGGCTGAGACAGCTGGAAACAGAAGGATTCCTCGCTGAGCCCCAAAGGAATAAACCTCAGCACAGCGCCTTGACCGGAGAGCTGCAGCTGGGCTCCTGACTCATGGGCCAGGGATGATCCAAACTGGCCAGAGGAGCCCCTGGCCCAGCTGGGAGCACTGGGAGCACTGGGAGCACTGGGAGCACTGGGAGCACTGGGACTCCGTGCCCCACAGACGCCCACCGCTCCCGTGGGGCCGGGGATCATCCTCTCCTCCCGCATCCCTCGGGCCCCGCTCGGCCCTTTGATGTGCAGCTGCATTGTCCCAGCCTCTGTGAAGTCTGAAATGAGGAACACCCTGCGTGCAGGCCGGGCAGAGCCGCGGCAGCCAAGGCTGCTCGGGGGACAATAAATCTGCAGCTGGAGCAGCACAAAGAGAGGCACAAGAACATTCCCCTCGCCTTGGCTCCGCTCTAATTGCATCCCCAGCCGGCTCTTGTTTTTCTTGAACGCAGCTGAAGGTCCGTATTTCATTTGCTTTTCCACACCCTTCTCCCCCCCCACCCCCTTTTTTGTTTGCCAGCGAAATCCTTCCAAGAAAGGGCTGCAGGACTGTTCCCAGTAGGTTTGGGGTTGATGAATGGAGCACCCCAAGGGGAAGCCAATGCCTTGTGATAGGGAAGAAAATGCAGCAGTGTCTCCTCGCCCTCCTTAAGCTCCATCTGGCCTGAAAGTTGGTTTTTGCCATTTCCTGGGGAGCTGTTCTATCCCACACCCTTTCAGTGGAGGTAGGAGCTCTGAGGGCATCGCTCACCCTCAGCTTCACAGCTCACCAGACGAGGACAAACCAAACAAAACCCCCACCTTGTCTCTCATGAAATCTCTATTGCACACAGCAGCTGCAACAGGATAACACATCTCACTGCATCTATCTCAAAGACATCTCTCCTCTTAACCCTCCTCCCCTCCACTGCCATCCAGCCTTGGAGCTTGGGGTCCTGCAGACCTCCAGCCCATTTCCACTCCTCTGGGATCTGTCCTTAGGCAGAGCCTCTCTCTGTCCTGCCATTTTCCCCCCATTTTTCCCTGCCTATGTGATGTTTTCTAGAGGTGCTACCTGGATTCAGGCAGGAGCAGCAGAAACTGCTGAGAGCATTGGGTGAAACCTCAGGGGAAGCCACAACCAGCCTGCCACAGCACAAGCTGCTTGAAGGTGCCTGGCCTTGAGGATTCCACACAGAATAATCCTTTCCTTGGGCAATCAGCAGGCACAAAGGTGTTCAGCTGCCTTGGGCTCTGCTGCTAGCCTTACATAACCCAGCTGGGAGGAGCACAGAGCACAGGGACTGGTGTCTGAGACGCCTTTGCTGAAGCACAGCTCTGTCCAGCAGTCCATGTGCCATGCAGGGGGGCTGCTTGCAGTTCTCCTGGGGCCAGAGGGGCTGCAGACATGGAGAAGCCATGGGACCTGCTCCCAAATACAGGAAATCCTGCCAAGGGTTACTCTCCCTTCAATAAAATTCCTTTTCTCCTCTGGCTGCTTCCCTGACCCGTGCCCTGCCAGTGATGCCTTAGGATTTTAGCTTTTATAGTTTTCATGTATTTGTTGTAACCCTGCAGTTCTTTAGTGTATAACTCGAAACTCCATATACAGTGTCAGTTACTGTTCTCCCATTTTGTTCAGACACAATTCCTCTCTAGGCCTGGGAATCAAGGACACCTCACTGCCTCAAGCCCTGAGAAATTTGGAGGGAAGCAAACCTGGGGTAAATGACTTCATTACCTGAAGCTGTAATTGGAGGATTAACCCTCAATATGCAAAATGGCCCAAACTGATAAAAGTATGAAAACCTGTGACCCGTAGTCCTTTTTGGGTGCAGCCCCTGGGGGGGATTCATCTGCCCAAAATGTACCTGAAGGCCCCTCAGTAAATACACCTGCTTTTTATTCTCTTATTTTGTCAGGCCTCTGTTTCTAGGTAAGCCCAAAAAGGCATCAGCAGGATTCTGTCAGTAACCTTCTCAGGGGAAGGTCTGTCCTCTGTCACTGATGTGTAAGCCTTGCTTGAGGCCCCAAGTCTTGGTGAGGTCCCCAGGCTGGGATTTCAAGGTTTGACCTGTTCATCTGCGTAAGGAACAAGCACAGCCTTTGTTCTTCAGCAACAGGACACCAGCAGCTCAAGTTTTAGCACCAAACTGCTCCAGGATGCTTTGTGACCCACCTGCCTGAACAGGCTTTGTAGATTTAACAATCACACCTTTCCTGATGATGATCTGTGCTTTCTCTTTGGTCCTTGGGAGAGGTACCCAGCAGAAGGTGTCTGCTTTAACCCCCTGGAACAGCAGGCAGGGACTAACCCCAGAGCAAACCTCTCACCTGCTGCCTTCCAGCCCCAGTGGCACAGACAAGTTGCCATCCCTGGCTTGCCCCACTGCACTTAACTGGTGTGCCTCACGGGAAGGCAAGGATCCCCTCCTTGCTTCAGCAAATTTCCAGAGGTTTGGGACATTCAGTGGCACAAGGGCTGCAAAGGAAGGCAGCCCAGCACCTCCAGGGCTGCACTTCTTGTCCCATCTCCTCCAGTGCAGGGGAGACCCGGGGTGCAGGTTGGTGCAAGCCCAGAATCTCCAAGCCTTCCCTGTGACTTAATTGCTGAGGGCTGGCAGGATGATGGGCTGTCAGCAGGCAGAGATGGGCTCTTGCAAGCTGGACATCTTCAGTGCTCTCCTGGCTGCTTCCTCTGAGGCAGTAGCACAATGTCCAGCCAGGTCCTCACGCTCTGGGGGACGAGCTGTTAAAAACGAGCATCGCCTTTCTTTACACTGGGTATGTCTGGCCTGTTTGCCCATCGTACAGGGGAAAAAAGCTACACTTTAAAAAACCCCTAAAGTTCATCTCGGAGGCACTCTTGTGCCTCCTGTACCCAGTGCTCTAAACCCGGCTTTGGATAAAGGCATCCTACTGTCACTGGGGAATATTTATAGCTCCCAGTCATATATTAGAATTGTTTAACACACAATTGAAGTAAAATGTGTCCAGATGCTCAGACGAGCGTTGACATCACACACACGATCCAGTTTGTCCTGCTGTGGTGCCAGGAAACCTGGGAGAAACTCTGAATCAGCAGGTGAAATGCCACTGCCTTTCCCATTCAAAGCCCAGATCTTATCACACAAAAGTACACATACTGCATTTTTTTTTTTTTGAGGCACTTTTCATATCCACGCTCTCATTCCAGCTGGGCTGTCCTTTCAGGGTGCTAAATCCCTGCTGCCCCAGGGAAGGTGGCCCAGAGGAGCTTCCCCACCACACATTTTATTTGCCCTGTAAATTGCTTTCTCCCAAGTTGTATTTGGCCATGTAGCCCATAACTCTGTGAGCTGGTTTTTGTATTTATATATTTTATAACCTCCCCCTAATATCACGTACTCAAAAGCAATATCCTTACTGTTAGGGATGTTTTTATGTTGTATAGTAATATTTAATACAACAAATTATATACAGTAATGTAATAAATATTATATATGTTACATTATATATTATATAAGGATATAATATATAAATATTATATATTATATAATATTTATATATAATATCGATCATATGTTATATTAGAATGTTATATAATACATATGTTATATATAATACATATGTTATATAAAATATAATAACATATATTATAATTATATTATAATATAATTATAATATAACTATATAATATAACATATGGCATTATGACATGACAACATATTACAACATAATTATTAATACAATTATTAATATAATTATTTATATAATCGAATATAACAAATAATAATTTGTTCTGCTCCCCTCGACACCCACAGCCTGTTTACACTTCTCATTCCCAGCTGGTCCTAATGAGCAGATGGGTATTGAGGCAAAAGCACCAAATTCCTGGTGGGACAAAGCAAAACACTTTGACCAGCAGTGGGTGCAACACAGATCCCTTGGGTTTGGGACTTGCACTTCCACACACCTACAGAATTCTGCCCTTCTTTTTTTTTCTTGTCTCCACTGTGCATCTAACTGAGTAGGAGCTGGCAGCTTTTGGGTGGAGAGGACTTGTGGCTGTCACTGCTCCCTCAGTGCCTTCCCACAAGCAGTTCCCTGCTCTGTGAGTACATCAGCCCCTTGCAGCCCAGGAAGCTGGAGAGAAACATCTCTGCATGGGAAACCACTGCTGGAGCTGTTCCTCTGTGGTTTGTTGCCCCAAGAGCTCTGCATGAGCAATTCTGTTGGCTGAGCCCATCCCAAGCCCCACAGGAGTGGGACTGATTTCTTTCCATGCCAGTGCCCTTTCCCATTGTCTCCTTGCCATGGCTCTGCCTGTGGTGCAAAGCTTGCAGAAATAACCTCAGAACAGTTCCTGGCCTTTTTTTTTTTTTTTTGCTGCAGGGATATTGCTAAATCATATTATTCTTGCTGTCTTGCTAGGAAAAAAAAAATTATCCACTTCAGTACAACCATTAACCATAATTAGTGCTCAGTTGCACACACAATCTGGAATGAAGGCATCTGATCTTCTGCTACCAGTCCATAAATCTCTCCAAGTGCACGGGGAGCAGACAGCAAAGTGAGCAATCACTCATTTCTGCTCCTGTAACTACTTTTAAGTGCCCTGCCAACAAGCTCACAAGAATATTTCCCACCCCCCACCCCTCATTTTCTGTACCAGCAGCTTCTATTCAAAGCCACTATGTCCTGCTGGTGGATTTCCCTGCATCATCAGCCTGGGAAACTAAGAGCCAAGCACTTTGGGAGCCTTAATAGATGCAGCCCTAAAATACTTGGGTATCTAAGGTAGAAAATCCCTCCAGTCTCATGGCAGAATGCTCCTGACCCATCCCCTGCCTCCTGGGTATGTCTGGGACGGTTTGTGCTGGGACCCACAGGGCTGCTTCAGCATCTTCTGCTCCCTTCCAGCAGATCCTTTGCATCTCTGGCTGCTCAACAGCCACTGAAGTAAAAATAAAAAAAATAAAACCACAGAATTACTCACCCTGGCCTGGGGAGGCACCCTGTCCTTGAGAAGAAAGAGAACCCTGGCAGTAGCAAGTGGGACAAAACTGAACCCTTCTACTCAAAATTAAGTGCAGAATTTAATTTTTGGTTTGAGAAAATTCTCAGGAAAAGAGACAAATTTCTGAGCCTTAACCAAAATGGGACTCCCAGCCCCAGCTCTGAATGTGGTTTGGGGGCTCAGCTGAGTCTCCTTGGGGCAATTAAAGCCCAGCAGACCCTCAGAACCTCGGCAGTGGGCTGATGAATTCAGTTCTTCCCTTAGGCTGAATCACAGCACAGGTTAAGGAGCAGCTGAGAAGCACTTTGGTGAAATAACCCAGCTCCTGGCACAAGGGCGAGCAGCCCCAGACTCATTTCAGCATGGATGAAATGGATTTCACCCCTCTTCCCCCAGCTCCAGACTCCTGGGGCATGCCCAGGTTTCAGTGCCCACAGCTGTGATGCTGAGCCAAGCCAGAGCTCTGGGGTTGGGACTATGGGGAAACCTGTTAGTTCTGCCCCAAATCCCACCCCATGCACAGCCCAGACACCAGACATGGGGAAGGGGAAAGCATATGGAGCAGATACCCAGCACTCCTCTCCTCTCTTCACCTGCAGGCTCCAAGTACCAGGCACTGTCTGGGTACCAGCTCCTCCAGCAGCACCCACGAGCCACGTGGGGAGATGTGATGGCACCTAACTCACTTCACTTTGCTCTCAGCCCCTGCCCCTTGCTCCAAACCCTGCCTGGGGCTGAGGTTTTTAACGAGCTGTCTGTGGTCCAGCACGGAGCTGCTGCCCTTGGGGTTGTGAGGTGGGAGGAGTGGGATGAGACCCTGTCCCCCTCCCACACTGCCTGAGCACCTGACCCCATCACCCTGTGAACCGTGGGACAAGCCCACGAACCCCTGGGGGCCAGCATCACCCCAGTCCCACCATTTCTGGGAAGTCAAGGCTCATCACCATCACCCTGGGGCTGCTTGGAAGCGCCCCAGCTCCAAGGTGGGGGAAGAAATCTCAGAGAGATGTTTCTGGGCTGATTAAAGTTAATTAGCTCAAACGATGCCTCTGAAGGGAAATGTTTCTTATTTTGGGTTCCTGCCGACTTGGGCCCGAGCCTGGTTTTCATAAGGCCAGTAAGTGCAAACAGATAGGGCCCTTTCATTGGAAACAGGCAGCACAGGATATAATTAAAGAAGTATGCACTGGCATGGCAGAGAACCGTTTTCAATTACTGCTATTTCAAGGGGATTAAGGGGAAATATTTTAAACAAGACCACTACAAAAATAGATTTTGTTTGTCATTACCTTCCAAATAATATTTGACTTTAGGGCTGAAATTTCCATGTGCCAGCTCTGCCCCTGGTGGCGTGTTCCCTGCAGGGGCTGGGAAGAGGGTGGTTCACAGGGGCACAGCTCCCTGTGTATGGCCCTATTTCCATGTGGGAAGTACCCTCCATTGCCCCCTGCCAATTCTCTCTCTGTGCCAGCCTGGAGAGAAGGCTGCACAGGGCAGCCTCAGAAGCGAGGAACATCCTGCAAGGGACTTGTTTGGTGCCACATTGCACTTGGGGTGCTCTGGGAACACATTGCCACTGCCTTTGGAAGGGAATGAATGCAGAGGGAGCGGTGGCTCCACTGCTCCCCATGCTTTCCTTGGCCAGGCCAGCTGTACCTTTGACCCTGGTTTGCTGCTGGATCTCTGCACAGCTCATGGGTGTCACTTCAGGATGGTCTCTTCTGCCTCTCTTCTGCCATCTGGAAGATGCTGTCACTGTCACAAGAGAAGAGAAGCNATTCAGGACGGTCTCTTCTGCCTGTGGCCACACAGGTGGCCTGGAAGATGCTGTCACTGTCACAAGAGAAGAGAAGCCCAGCCTCCCTCCGTCTCTGCTTCTCCCAGATCGGGCTGTACCTTCAAAAAAGGGGTGGAATTGGAGATAATCACAGGAGTGAGGCAGCATCTGCCACCCTTGCTGGGAGCCCTTCTTGGGGTGCAGGTGTAGAGCTCTGTAGAAACAGGGGCAGAAAGGGTGAGATGGGTTTGCTCTCATTTCCTTCCCCACCCTTCCCAGCCTGTGAACGGGACGTGTGCCTGAGGTGTGTGTGTGTGAAACCCGTGGCCACGCAGAGCTGAGGAGAGGCAGCCACACTCCAAGTGCTGCCATGTCCCCAGGTGGCACAGGCACCCCCTCACCCCACCACAGAGATTGTTGCCAGCCCCTGCTGAACACCTTCTGAGACACCTGTCCTGGGGCAGACAGTCAGGGGCAGTCTGTTACCATCCCATGTGAAGGATCCCAGAGGTTCAGCACCTCCTCACCCAGCAGCTTGGGGCCAGAGAGGCTGTCTAGGATTCACCTGGCATGTGCAGAACAGGCACACTCATCCTCCCTCTGCCTTCCCAGAGGAAAGGGCTGTTTCTCACAGCACCTGGGCCAGTCAGGCTCCCCAGGCCCATGTGAAGTCAGCAGCATGGGAAGGCCTGGCCACAGCGTGGTGAGAAGGGCTCTCTGCTGACTTTTGCCCAGGGAGCTTACGAGGCTCGAGCAGCAGAAACACTGGCCCTAGCAGGATCATGAGAAACCAATCCTCTGTGCTATTTACAGCACCCAAGGACATATTTTTCCCTTTGGAAACACGGCAAGGAGGATGTTTCTCATGGCTGTTGGGAAAGAGGGGTGCACCTCGGGGAATAGCGCGCGCTGGGGCGCGTAGGCTCGGGGCACAGAGGCAGCACTTCAAAGGGAGCCAGGGACACCAAAAAGGGAGTTTGGCCACTTCCATGTCAGAGGGCAGAGCTGCTGGCACCAGCTCAGGCTCTGGGAAGCGAGAGGAGCGTCAAGAGCCTGGAGAGATGTCCAAGGAGCAGAGGCACCAAAAGACGGCTCCTCTCCAGTGGAGTTTCCAAACACGTGGCCCAGAGCACACCACAGCTTCTCTGCTCATAAAGCAGCTGCTGGGCAGTGGAAGGGCTGGAAGGGGTGGCCTTCCTGCCATGCCAATGGGGCTAAATAACCCAAAGGGGCGCCCAAAGAGCTTCGCATCTCCAGAGCAGCAGGCCTCCCATGGCACGAGAGGCTCAGAGGGCTCCATCTGATCCACAAAGCCTCCAAGCACACTGCAAGAACTGCTGGAAGTGAGAAAAGTCCACACCACTCCAGAGTGGGTCAAACAAGCCTGGGCAGATGGGGATTTCACACTGTTGGGCTAAATGGAGCTGGGAGGAGAACACCGAGTCCTGGGAAGCAGAGACTGGCAGATGCACCTCCTGCTGTGAGCTACAGAGACCTGCAAAAATGATGTCACCCAGGAGCCAGACAGCAGGGACAGGAGGGCAGAGTTAGGAGGGCACGTGTCTAGAAAAATGGGGAAGTGTGCTGGTTTGAAAGCAAAACCGTGAGCAGGGAGACTCCCAGTCAGAGACACAATTTAATAGAAGAAGAGAGAAAAAAAAGGTAAAATAAATGGAATAATACAACCTAACACCCTGTTGGTCAGGGTGTTTGAAGCAGTCCAGAAGTCCTCCTGGGGTGGCAGATGTGGTTCCACTGGAGCAGAGATGATCCTGAGAGAGAAGGGTCCAGTCTTCCTCCAGGAATCCAGGTATCTTGTGCCTCTGCATCTCAGTTTTTATCTAGGTAGGAATGGTTGGCTCCTCCCACTGGGTGGAGCATCTCACAACGGAATATGTCATGCTGTTAGTGAGCCTTAATGGCCCATCAGCAGCAGATATCCCCTGGAGGGAGGACAGGTGGTGAAAGAGATAAGAAACACTGCCCCACCTGGTTTTAACAGCTGGCCCATTATCAGAAGGCACCTGCCCCCCTACCCCCAGAGTTACAAGAGATAAAGAAAAACATCTCCCCAGCTGCTATTAACAGATGAAGTAGAATACACATTTTTGGTTCCATAACCCAAGACAGGAAGGAAAATGGATAGCTCAAGCAAAGAGGAGCATGGGCAGAAGGCTGGCAAAGGGCTCTTTTCCACAGGCAGCATTCCACTCCCTGTAAAATCCAAGGGGATTTATCAACAGTGCAATCAGTTCTCCTGTTGCTAATTCAGCACCTTTTCATGGAGACCCTGATGACACTTCCAGGGACTTGAGGTCAGCCCTGTCCTCACACCAGCAGGCAGCAGAGCCCAGAGAGGGGGACACAGCAGACACCCACCCTGCTGCACACACCTTCCCCTGCACTGCTGGGTGCCACCCACACCACCAGTCCCTCCTGACCACGGGTTTCCACCACAGCAACCAACTTCAAGTGACAGTTTCATGGTTCCCACTTCTGCTGCCCCCTCCCAGACAGGCAGCTCCATCCCTGCCCCATTTCCTCATTCCCATCCTCAACCCATTCCCCATTTCTCTCCAAAGAGCTGTTGTTTGACCTCTGTCCTTCCAGACCTCCCAGGGATCTCCAGACATTCCCAAACTTTCACCACCTTTCTGGGGGAAAGGCAGAGCTGGGACTGCAGGACCAACCTTGAGCACCCCGGGTCCAGGCACTGCCCCACGATCCAGCATCAAATCCCAGGGGATTGATGACATTGTCCTCCCCCACCCCTGCCCACCTTTTCCCCCTGTTGTACCACAGCTCCTCTGGTCCCCCTGCATGGCTGTGAGGCACCAGCCAAGGGATGTGCTATCCCTGGCAAGGGCTGAGTCAGTTCTGGTGCTTGCCAACCCTTTACAGGGCCACAAAGCATCACCACCACCCCTGCCAGCTCCAGCCCCGCCCACTGCGGGGTCAGGAGGCCTGTCTCAAGACTCCTCTGAGCCCTCCAGGAAATATCCTGTGGAGAACCAAATTAGATGTCAAAGAGCAGAAGGATTTGAGCTCTGGCAGGTGCCCAGATCTGGGAAGGAGGAAAGCGTTATGAAAACACTCGTCGGAAGGCAGTGAGAAATCAGATGCAGGTCACTTGAACCCTGGCCCTGAGGAAAGGGGTGAAGCCCACAGGGTAAAGCCCAGCTGGATGGGAGGAAGCCAGCAGAGTTTTTTGGAGGAGGAACCGCTCAGTTTGTTAATTTTGATGACATCCTCCAGGCTGGGCTTTTCCTTTGCTTGGGATAACAGGTCTGGACCTATAGTGCTCAATCAGTGGGTGCTGCTGTGCCTCTCTGTGCAACCCCACAGAGGAGCTCAGGCCTGGATGTGGTGCTCAGATTTTGGGTACAGACCACGCAGCACTGTCAGGAGTTTTACCAGGCAGAGCACAAGTGCTGCTTGCCCAGACAGCTTGGGCACTGAGGAGCCCCAGGGAGTGGCACTGTGGGGCTGCTCTGAGCAGGGGCAGTGTGATGTGAGCCTCCTTTGGACACATTCTCAGGGCTGGGGAGTGGCTTCCTGGCTGCCGTTTGATAGCCTGCTGCACACACCCAACTCCCACTTCCAAAACCAATTGGTTTTTGACCACGTTGTCTCAAAGGAACCTTGTCTCCCAAGAGAAACTTCCTTTTGAAATCAGAGCTCTTGGGGAGTTTGCAAGATGTTCCACTTTTATACCACAATCTTCAAAGGGCTGAAACTTCCATGTGCCAGGTCTGCCCTTTTCCCTGTAGGAAAGGATGTGAGGCAATGGATAGGACCCCATGTGTGCAAATTCAGTTATCAACAATCCTCGTGTTTAACTGTGGAAAAAAAAGTCCTTTGTCACTTTCAGGAGCCGAGAGTGGCTGCACGCACCACCTGAGCTCACAAAATGTTCTGATCACCTGGTCCTGCATATTTTGGACGTGCTACCGAGCAGGTTAACTGATGTGTTGACCTCTTGAGATCTTCCAATAATGTTGCAAACGGGGTTTTTTTTTTTTTTTTTTTTTTTTTTTTTTTTTTTTTTTTTTTTTTGAGAGAAGCACAGCATTGCTGCAGACGAGAGAGAATCATTTATGGGTTTTGATGGCTTACATGTGTGAGTGTTCACTTTGAAATGATGGGATAGGATAGGTTGGCTCCTCCTAGGATGCTGAGTAGGTAATTGTACCAGTCCTGCAGACTCCCCAAAGCCAGCATCTCCTTGGACATCCCCCTGGAGGTCGCTCCATCCCACCCTGTGCAGCGTGACCGGCAGGTGACTTCATTCTCCTTCTGTTTCCAGCTCCAGCCTACTCTGGAAAGATCGGCATCCTTGGGAGAGCTGCTGGGGAGATTTCCAGCCCGGCTGGGCGGCCGCTGGCAGCTCAGAGCTCACACAAAGCCGGGCAGCTCAGAGCTCGCACAAAGCCCCCGCGTCCCCCGGAGCCTGCAGAGCCACCGCGCTGACATTTCCCGCTGCCCCGGCCAAATCCTGCCGCTGCCAGCCCCGCAGGGACCGGGCTTTACATCTTCCCCTCTCCTGACCCCAGGCAAACACCAGGCAGCAGGGTTGTCCCAGCGGGTTGGGCTCATTTTCCCGCGGGGAGACTTTCACAGATCCTCGTGCAAGGAGGATCTGCAGCTTTCCAGCGCCTGCAGAGGGATCAGCTCCCAGGAGATCCCCACCACAGCTTGTGAGCACCCAGGACACCGGTGGGTCAAAGAGTTGGTGTGGAATAGCAGCGTCTCCTGTGCTCCGGCAGGGAAAACAAAAACATCCTCTGCTGCAAGAAAAAGCAAAGTGTGAGAAGCAAGGGAGAGTCCCAAGGGGGAAAGGCACCCTGCTGCAGCTGCTGGAGGAAGGAGATGCTGCAAATCCTTGCCCTTGGCTCTGTGGGCACATTCATGACTGTTCCAGCTCAAGACAAGGATTCATTTGCAGCCCGGGATGGTAAAATATTGGCACAGAAAGGCTTTTATTTCTTTTTATTTCCTACCCAGGCTGTCAAAAAGCTCCGTTATTTGTTACTTCACCGTATCAGTACATGGTTTTTCATCTTGTACCTCACTGGGGTTTTGGGGCTGGAGGCTTCTCACCATCCCAGCCCCCTTCCCGAGCATATTTATCTCTACTCCCCTCCTGGGAAACCCTCTCTACCTCGAGAAGTGGGAGCTGGAGATGCCACAGCACCACCGCCTGCCTGCAGCACAAGAAGGATCCTCCCTGCAGCAGTGAGGCTGATGCCCCAACTCCTCCCCCTGCAGCTGACCAGATGCTCCTGTGTCTGCTCTTCCTGGCCACGGCTCCGTTTCTGGAAATTAAAAGGCACAGACCTGTTTATGACTCGTGATAAACGACTGCTGAGAAAACCTCTCTGAGCTGCCCCTTGCCTGCACCTTACCAGGCTGCTGCTTGGGAATGCTTCAGGAGCTGTCTTGACTCGCTCAGCTTGATAGGCCCAGAGGTTTCCCTAAAGCTGATGGGGGATTTATGGCTCAATAATGCAGTTGTGTTTGGTAAGGATCACAGTTTGGGGTAGATTTACATCCTCTCAGCAATCAGAGAGGGATTTACAGGGCCTGCCAGAGGCAGGGTTGCAGGAGGTGCCATCAGGGACACGGAGATCCCTGCAGCTCCCTGCCCAAGGACAATCCCCCGGAGAGGCCGAGCCCTGTACCCGCTGACATTTTGCCCTGCTAATGGTTTTCATTAATAAAACTGCACAGGAGGGCTGAGGGGGCTGCCTGGTGATGGGAAGCCTTTTGGAACATGTTTCCCTCCTTCCTGCTCCGTGGCAGGCAGGGAAGGGCAGAGAGCCCATCCCCATCACCCACCTGGGGCACTCTGAAGATCCAGCAGGGACTGAGCTGCTTCCTTGCAAAGGGTCCCAAACCAGCATCCTGCTGTTCCCTTCAGCTCATCCCTGTGGCTGTTAGGGCAGACATGACACACAGAGTGACAGGGTTAGATCTTCAGAAGGCTCTTTTTTATGGCCCCATGCTGTCTTTTATACAGTTTTTTTTTTACAAACCTGGAGGGCAGCTTCTAATTGGCTAACAGCTTTCTTGTTAATTATTCTACTGGTTAGTAAAAGGTGTTCTACTTGTCCATCAAATCTATCTATTCTCAGATTGTTTACATGTTTTCTTTACTGATTCTCATGGGACAAATCCCTTGTTATTACAGGGGCACTTATCTCTCACCCTCAGAACAGATTGTTGTGTTAAAGGAGCTTCTCATTCTCAAAACAGCCTCACATGTGAACTTACAAATTACTTGTTAGCTGCACTTGGAAGAAATGACAGGCCAGCTTTTTACCCTGTTCCTACACATCCCCACCAGGGAGAGCCTGAAAGGAACAGCAGGGTGCCTGGAGCAGGGATGAAACCCAGGAAATAGCAGTGGGGGTGCAGGACATGCACTCCCAAGAGATGGAGAAGGATCCTGCAGCCCAAGAGCGCCCCAAGCATTTCACAGCTCTGCTACTGAAGTGTGAACTGTGAGTGTTTGGGACAAGCTGCATCACAAATAAACAGAAATGCAGTGTTGCAGGTGTCTTTTCAGGTGACCTGCCCTGCTCTGACAGGTCCCCTGTGCCTGGGCTTTTCCAGAGGGTGCTGGTTAGGAACAAAGCCTCATGTCCAGCAAGTTCAGGAGATCTTTCTCTCTGCTGAGAGAGCTCTGAAGCATTGCTTTTCTTTAAGCCCCAAGAGAAAATATCCTTCCTAAGACAAATCTCTTCAGGTTGAAATTGCTCCCTCCTGGGTCTCAGCCTAGACATACATCATCAACAAGATTCATTAAGGTAAAATAATGTATTCAAGTGATTGATATTCCAAGAATCAGGTGCTGGAGGGAGAAACAAGGCTCCAGAGCAGAGCACTGGAGCTGCTGACCTGCAGGATCAGTGCTGGGAACTGCATCACCTCTGCTTTCCAGCTCCCATTGAGACTGGACAAAACAGGGCAGGCTGGATGGGAATCAAATTAGCTTTAGATGTTTCACTCCTGGCAGTTATCAGGAGAAATTTGGTCTCTGTTTGTGCAAACAACAGCACAAGTTTTTCTGTAAGGAAGCAGCACCATGCCCAGTTCAGCCTCATCAAGAGGAGACCAGCACATGCTCTGGCTACTCTATTCAACAACCCTTTGACTTGAGAGTAGGATTTACTACTTGCAGAATTTTCCAGTACTCAGATATCCTTCCCTCAGCTGGCAGAGCCCATCTGGGAGGAAACAAACCTTGTTTTATGACTGGATACATCCACATGACATCAGGATGGACACAGGCATTCCTGAGATGAGGAGAGATGGACGAGAGCAATGCACGCCTCCAACAAATGACCAAAAAAACAGTGAAAGGGCATCAAAAAGTTACAGATCTCCCTCCCTGCTGCCCAGTTCTCAGATCAGCTGCTCTGAGCAGGCTCTGGCAGCAGCAGGGTCTCTCTGGGATCACAGGTGAGACGCCCCACCCCATCCAGCCCCTGGTTTTCATGGGAATTGCCATGAATAACCAAGGGTGTGCTCCTGTGCTACTCATTTGTGACAAGACAAAGCCAACCCTGTTGCCATCCTGGCCAGCACACCAGCCTCTTCAAGCTTTGCTTTTTTAATGCACCTTGACAATATCCCAGGAAAAACAAGCACAGGCAGCATCACACAGCCTCAAATAAACTGTTAGAACTCATTGAAATAGTAACACTGGAGTGCACAAGGGTTTTGGAAGCGTTTTTCACATGCTCAGTCTTCTCTTGAAAGATTTTGGATGTGTTTGTTCAGTGTATTTTTTTTGGCCAGGAAAAACATTTGTCCTTCTCTTAACAATCCCCTCCAGTTTGTTTCTTTTTTTTTTAAGGAGGAAAGGTGAAAAAGAAACACAGAGAGAGAAATCAGCATTATTGTTCAGCATCTCCTCCCTGCTAGCTCCAATAAAGGCAGCACAGGCAACAAAAGCCACTTTAGGCAGGGGAAGGAGAGCACCCCTCCTGCCACCATAAATGGCCTAGGAGGTGGTGTTTTAAGTCAGGAAAGTCATCACTTTGCTGATTTTTCTGTTCCATTCTTGATCACCACTCTTACTGCAATAAACAGCATCTCAGCCCGGGCTCCAAGGCTAATAACTGTCGATGGGAAATGTTTTGTTTCATAACAGCAGCTGCAGCCAGCAGAGCACGTGAGAACTATTTTTTTTTTTTCTTCCTTCAGGAACATTGGGAGATGCTATTTTTAACCATCTCCCCCATATTCCTGGTGCTTGGATACGAGATGCACCAGTCGGAGCACACTGCAACAACATGGAATGTTTAACTCCCTCTGTGCCATGGGGCAGAGGGTGGGCAGGAGCCCCAGACTGGTGGGGTGACCATGACCATTGCAGACCAAATTCTTTGCTGTCCATCCATCCATCCACAGCTTCACGGCACCCCGCACCAAGATCATCATCAGGACGTGACACGACACTCTGTGTGCCCCCAGATACACATTTTGGTGCTGGCTCTGGGCCAGCAGTGGGGGAAGAGCAGAGTTTTGCTGTGCTGAGCACTGCAGACACCCAGAAAAGGGCACAGGAGCTTGGGCACAGGAAGAGGTGTCCAGTCAGGATGGTCCCCAGGTGGGTGCGAGTTGCCCAGGTGTCACCCAGTGGATCCCCCCCCATCTGTTGGCATCCACCCACCCCACTGGAAGGGTCCTTACCCTGGAACAGGGAGCAGACCTCATGCCCACCACCCTTCTCTTGTCTCCTTTGGGATGGTAAAGCCCTGTTCAGTGTCATGGCTTCCATTCCTTAGTGCAGTACAGATCCACCAAAAAAACCCCCAAAAAATCTGGCAAGGCTGGAGAGGCCTCAGCAGAAGGCTCCAGGTTGGTCTAAGAGCTCCCAGCACAGGCAGCAGAGACACTGCAAACCCAACAGCATCAACATAGACAAAAGTGGCATTTAAGTGCATAGCTGGTTTAAGTCTTGTTCCTCGGTGTCCAACAAAAATAAGTTCTCAACAGGCGTGGAGCTAAGTGGAGTCACCCAGAGTTACCATTTCCTTTCAGCAGATATTTCATCTTCAGGCTGTCACTTTGACTCAGGCCATGATTAAAACAATAAACCCTGGAGAAGCCACCCTGCCCCCCACCAGCAGCTGCTTCTCCTCCACGAGCTGTGATGGAAGCCATTCATCACTGAAAAAGGGAGGTGAAACCAGAGACAGATTATTAGTATTTATCATCCCAAGATGCCATGTTTGGCCAGCAAGCTGTCCTTGGTAAAGTGAGGTTGGCCACAGATGCAGAGTGAGGAGGGAGAAGTCACCCTGTGGTGCAGGAGATGCATCAGTGCTGCATCAGGACCTTCACCTCTGGCCTCTTGTGGCAGGCAAGCCATTGTATCAGAAGGATTCTCCTATTTACCTCTGAAAATCTTCTTGGACATCTGCATTCCATCAGTGAAACCCCACCTTGACAAATGGCTTGCAAAGGGGAAGAAAATAATAAAAAAATTTTGAAGTATCATGCATTGCCAAAATAAGCAGTGAGCACATTCACCATGACTCCCAGCCCGGGTTCCTGCGCTTTTGGGCAGCCCATTCTCCTGGGCTTCTGCTCTTCCCACCCTGAGTTTCAGTCTGGATGGCACTGTGAGGTCATCATGGCCTTAAAAGAGCTGGGTGATGGGCATGGAGCAGGGACGTGGGCTGTCCTCCAATTTGCAAAGCTGTTTTGTCTGTGCACACCAATTCCTGTGAAGATCCATCCCCTGGGCTGCCCCAGGCTCAGAGGAGAACTGGCCCAGAGCAGAGAAAACAGCCCAGGTCCTGCCAAGCTCAGGATGTGCAGCACCCTGCTCAGACCCTTCACTTGGGGCACGGACATCACTGAAGTGCAGCAGTTTTCTTGGAGTGGGTTTCCCAAAAGCTCGACCTGTTCCACTCCAGCAAGGCTGGAAAATCTCTCGTGTCAGCTCTTCTGCCCGTGCCTGTGCGTGTTTGCATTTTCCTTGCAGTATTTTTAGAGATTTCCACTCCTCGGCCTGATTTGGGACAAAGTCAAATATGTGAATCTTGGAAGCTGCCACAGGAAAAGAAACTCCATTTTTCAACCAGCTTTAGATACAGCCTTCAGCCACGGCAACAAATCTTCTGCCAGCCTGGGGAGCTGTACTAGCCTCTCAGATAAGGGCTTAAAACACGGGCCAGAAGGTCTTTGTCCTGCAGCCAGTTTGGGGAGGTGCTGCTGTCCCACCCCTCCCAGGATGGGCTGAGGATTCCCACAAGATGCTGGTGGGAGGCTGTGGCAGGAGGGGGCACGTGGCAGAGTTCCCTGGCTCCTTGTCCCACCCAGCCCTCACAAGCCAGATGAGCAAAGAGCTCAGCTCTCCTCCAAGATACCCCAGTCCCCTGAGGGTCCTGTATCCACAGCACTCCCAGCTCTTTGCTGAGGCAAGGGAGGGAACGATGGGGCTGACTTGAAAATAATTCAGCTCCCAGGAGCAGGAGGAGCCTCAGCTCAGCCACATCAACCCAGGGGTCAGCTGCAGGCTGCCCAGCACAGCTGCTGCACTCCCCATTCCTACCTGCACTGCTGGGCACTTCTGTGGGAGCCACCTCCTTCCAGCCTGGGCTGGACCTGGCTCATCTCCTGGATGAACACGCTGCTCTGTGCTGAGCAGTGCTTCCCAGGCAGCACAGCTCTGCCCTCAGACCCTCCCCTGGGGATTGAGGAACCCCCACAAAGCTCAGCACCTCCTCTGCTACTTGGGGGAGGCTGTGGAGAGCACTCATCTCCTTCACACAGCAGCTTCTCGGGCAAGTGGCACCGAGCCCGTGGCCCTGCCACTGAAATGTGGTGCTTGGTGATGGCCCAAGATGGGTTTATGGCCTGGCTAATTTTAGCACCTCCCATTTGAAAGGAGGGCTCCACCTGGCCCTGCTCTGAAACCACCTCTGGGCTGTGAGGCAACATCTGGCAGGGCTTGGACAGGCAGAGGTAGGAAGCAAAGGAAAACAGCATTTATCCGAGCTGCTGAGGGACTGCAGCCAGACACAGAACAAAATCTGGCCCAGACGCTGGAAAGAGTAACTCTGATCTTAAAAAAGGTAGGAAAAGAAAAAAGAACCAGCCATCCTAAGGTGCTGGTTGCCATTTATCCTCCTTCAGCCTCCCACAGCACGTTTCCCTGCCATGGCACAGAGATCTCAGTCCCCTGCCCCACCAAGGTCCCCACTTCAGCTTTATCTCCACAGCTGGAGGCCTCAAGGCCCCATCCCAGCAGTGCCTCAGGACTCCAAGGTGTGGGCTGGGACACTGCAGGGAGGGACAAGGCACAGCCACCTCCCAGCCCCACCGTGGAAGAGGCCACTCCTTCCAGTGACCTTTCAGTGTCACTGCAGGATCAACACCTGGCCTGGGACGATGCCCCAGCCTTGCCAGAGCTCTCCCACCCAGGGCACCCTGATGCCAGCAGCCCCAGAGATGCCCTCCTGCCCCACAGCAGCCATCAGGAGCAAGGAAGAAGGTTTGGACCCAGCACATGGTCCTCTCCAGCCCCCCAAAAGTGATGCCTGGCCTGCCTGCCTTCCCTCCCAGAGACTTTTTGTTGTTTTTGGGGTTTGTTTTTTTTTTTGCAAGACCTGATTTCAGAAATTAGATGTACGATGCTTCACACTGCATTGAACATCTGCTGGTAGGACACACAGGTCCTCCTGGCTTGTGAAAGGAGCTGGGGTTTCCCAGCTGCTTCAGGGGATTTCATCACATCTGATGAGCAGGCAGAGGCACAGGATAACCCACCTGTGCCACAGCTGGCTGAATTGTTAAGGTGAGAAGATGACAAAGTCAGAGGCGTTCCAGGCAGCCAAGGGGCCGAAAAACAAAGGGAAAAGCTGGGTGGGAAAGCTGGAAAAGACAAGGAGGGGAGCCCAGGAGCAGTGCTGAGCCCCAAATCCAGGCTGCAGAGATCCAAACAAGCTGCTGGGCATTGCCCCTGCTCACCTGGGATCTCACTGGAGGGGCAGGAAGGGGAAGGGTGAACAGTAAAGCCCCTGTGGGCAAACCCTCAGGCATGGAGACACTTCCCTGTCTTCACTGAGGGGTGAGCAGGAGATGTGGCTTTCCTGTGAAGCAGGAGCCCAGGTCCATCAGGTGTAATGGAACAGCACAGGTGTGTGCAGGGTGCCTTCAGGAGACACCTGCAGGGTGAGGGGAGCCTGCCACACCCTGCTTGTGCCACAGCTCTTAGTGATCCTGCTGGAAAAGCCATCAGGTGAGGAGCCACAGCACAGCAGTGCCAGGCCAGGAGATGGACACCTGGCCAAATGTAGCTCAGAGGAGCTGGCTGCAGGTCTGGATGGACATCCAAGGCTTATTCCACCTCACCCCAAACCACTCCAGTCTCGACATCAACTTGGAAGTGATGCTATTTACAAGCCTACTTCTTTTGGCAACCAAGAAATAATAAACAAGAGAGTGATATTATTATTATTATTATTTCAGCTTCAGAGGAGGGAATACTCAGCTTTCCAAGGAATGCCAGCGTGGCTGGCTGCTGAGGGCCTTGCAGAGACACCCATCTCCCCTTAATGGGGTCTCTCTGGGGATGGGCCTGCTGAAATTTGACTGCCCAGGGAGGGGTCAGAAGCCAGATCAGCAGGGAAATAGGATGCCAACCCAGACACAGCCCAGATTCCCAACAGCTGGCTCAAATCTAAATGAATCATTTAGTGACTAAGAAGGGAAGTTACAGAAGCCCCCCAGCATCTCCCCCCCATCCTACTGCAGCTCCCAGCAGAGACCCGAGCACTGGAGCACAGCTCACCCACTCCAGCCTAGCTTCACATCCTCAGGAGACAAAAGCAGCACCCTTCCCACCCCTGCTTTAACAGCCTTCACTCATTAGCCCCTTCTGAGCTCCTTCTGCCCACCTGCCTTGCTCTGCAGAGGAGGGATTTCCCTGCTGAGCCCAGCTCTGGTCACTCCTGCACAGCTGATGGCACTCAACCCTTTTCCTCTCTTCATTTGTTGCTTCCCCTCCTGCCCTCCTCCCCTGCTGCTCAGCCATCCCCAGCCCCCACAGGGTGATGTCCATCCCTCCCTCACCTCCCTTCTCTGAAGGGAGACCCCTCTGCTCCCCCCTGCCCCACGTTCAGCCCCACCTGGTGTCTGGCCAGCCCGGTGGGGTGCAGGGAGCTGTGGACAAAGCCAGGGGTGTGTCTCCACTCCTCCTCAACACCACCTCTTCTAGGAGAAGGCTTTGTGTGGATGTTTCCTGAACTTGCAGCTGCCTGACCCCAAGCCCAGCTCCACGGGCTCCTGTTCCCTTTCCTACAAGGCTCCAGAGAGCTCCCAGCCCCAGCCAACACTGGGGGACACCTCGGGGCAGCAACACGTGACACAGATGTGGCAGCTTATAGAAAGGATTGGGGAGTCTCCTCCCCCTTTTTTATTGAAAATGACCATTTCTATTCTAGTGCAAACACTGTACATTTTACATCACAAAGCAAGAGATAATTTACAGGATACACTTCCATCTGGAAATCCCGTGGCTTCTCGCGTCAAGCTCCGACAGCCTCGTCAATCATCCATCCCTGACATGCAGAAAATTCCCACTTTGAGGGAACCAGTCACCTATTTCTCTGTTGGGAAAGGGGGAGCCTGAGGAACCAGTGCTCGTACAGAGTAGGCAAGAGAGAAATGCCTTAAGACACATCCTCTCCCCTGAATGGTACCCAAACTTACTGAGAACTGTGGTAACCATGGCAACTTCTCAGAGCTGCAACTGAAAATCTGCTGAAACCCTGGAGAACTCCACTCCTCTTTGGGGATAAGGCCCTTGATTTGCACATATATTTACATGGTTTTATAAAATACAGATTAAACATACACAATTCTAGAATTTCACTTTGGCTTGATCGACAACAAGTCGCTGTCTCTTGGCTCAGGTCATCAGCAATTAAGAAACAAACACAAAAGCTGTCTGCTCATCCAGCTAGACTCTGGTTAGTAAATCCATGTAAACAAAGCAACATTGGGTCACCAAAGGGGATGTAAAGGTCTTATCTGAACTGACAACTACCCAGTCAGCTGTGGTGGCATCCCTGACCAAGCAGCCCAATCCAAGGCAAGACCCAGCTGAAACTGGAGGTGCAGAAGCTTCCACAGCCTTCCTGCAGGAGCAGCCCCATGCCAGACAATTCAAATAAAGTGAGGAGGCTGAACCAGGGCTTGCACAGGCATCTGTGAGCCCCCTCATGTGAACATCCCAGCGTGGGGATGGAGATTGGGGTCCACAGCTGGGGCACCAGGAGCTTCACTCTCCGTGAACTGCCCCTCACAACCTGGTGTCCCTACACAGGCAACAACAAAAGCTGCTCAGAGGGGTTTTTCTACTGCAGAAAAGCTGAGCAAAGACTGGGGGAAAGCCACAGGCCCAGAGAGATGCTGCAGGAAAGAGCTGAAACTCCAGGGTGAGCGCTCAGGCCAGCACAGGGGAGTTCACCCAGGCTGCTGCCACTGCTGGGATGCTGGTGGGTTGTGGAGGAGGGCAGCAAGGCAAGGAGAGTGGAGAGCACAGTTTAAGGCACTCAGTTCAACCTTTGAGTGATGTTACTGAAAGGCACTGGGTCCTTTCTGAGCACATTCTTCAGCAGTCTGTGTGTTTGTGCAGGCACAGCAAGCAGCAGTGAGATTTAAGGGCAGCCTGAGATTTCCAACATGATCACTGGGCTCTAGGAGCTGGATCTGCACTATGCAGGATAGGAATATTCTGGTTTACTCATGTTAGGCTCTCCAGACTGCAGGTGCACAAAAAAGGTGGCCAACAGAACACAATGGGTTTCTCAAAGCACAATACTCGCCCTGCCTCCCTTTCCCTGGGGTTCTGCCTGTGACTTTCAGTTTTTTGTCCTGATCACAATTAGTTTTTTTTTTTTCCCCTCAAAAATACCCACACAGGGAGGAAGAAAAAAAAAAAAAAAAAAAAACAATCACAAAACAATCCAATCACAGGCNATCAGCAATGCATACAATCACAGGCACAACTTACTCCAGTTTGGATTCAGGGCTTTTTTCCTTGTGCTAGCTCAAATATTTTGGCTAGACTTCCATTCATGCTCTGCCCATTTTATTTTCACCTACACTTTGAAGAGATTTATTCCTCATTTCCTGCAGCATGCTGTTTCAGACTATCAAAGCTCACTATCAGACATCTGCATATGCCCACTGTGTCTGCAGCAAACACCAGCATGGAGATCTAAGCCACTCTACCAGAATTATTTCTCATGACTGAGCCTCATTCTCCTTCCCTCATGGCCCAGCCTGGAGCATGGAGCAGCTCTGCTGCCTTCAGTGGGACTATTCCATGGCAAGGCCCCTCTCAGTTTGGACACAAGGGCTGTTTGTCATAAATCAACCCCCTCCTCCCCCAAGGGTGAGGGGCAGGCACCACCAGCAATGAAAAAGATCCGAATTTCCTCAGGATGCCTGTGTGGAAGAAAAGCCTTTGGGGCTGCATCTCCTCTACTCTTCATGGAGATAAATAAATTAGGTCCTAATTAGGTCTCCAGAGCCCAGAGGGAGGACAGCAGGTAGGGGAAATGGTTAAGGTTATAGGACAAGCCTTACTGAGCAGAGTTATGGGATCCCTGGTGGGATGCTCCCTGCTGAGACATCACTTGTGCTCAGAGAGACTTTCCCTGGGGATATCCCTGCATGTTCCCAAGAGCCACATGAACCAGTCTGACTGCAGAGGAGATCCTTGTTCTGTTCTGTGAAGCTGCCCATGGGGAAAACCTGCAAAGGAGTGTGGCTCCCTCCAGCACCACTTCTTTGGGGCTTCTGATGGGAGGACGTGAGCTGCCTTTTCCAGTGCTGCCCAAGGCTGCAGGGAAGAGCTCTGACAAGGCTGAGGGAGGCTGTGGCTGGAATTTCAATGCACAGCTCCACCTGGATGCAGCACAGACATCCAGAACGTTTTCAATGGATTTTATTTCGTTTAATAAAAAACACCAACCAAGCTTGCATGTATTATCTTATATATATAAATATATACAGTATATATAAAACAAATGCATCTGGACAACGCCTTTCCCTGGGGCACAAACTGTAAGGCATAGAAAGGAGTGTCCTGACAGTCCTGTTCTTGGCACTACAGAGAGATCCCCCTGCTACACTCCCACGTTGGCTTTTCTCTCTTCTTTGGCTTTTCGAGGCAGCAGTGCTGGGAATACTCGACAAAACAATGGAGCTCTGCAGAGCCCAAGGAGCTTTTCCAGGCAACTCAGACAGCAGGAATCCATCTCGTTGCATTAAATGGACTTCTGGCAGACTGATAGGAATGTGCTGCCTCTGTGGCACAAGGGACTGGAGGGATGAGGGTTGGGTGGATAGCATGGAAATTGGTGACCAAACAAATTCTTCTTCTAGGGTGGGCTGGGGCAGCGGGGAGATGAGCAAGCTTTGCATCTCAGCATGCTGGTGGTGGGACTCGTCCATGGGCTGAGATTGGCAGAGGTTTCTTTTTGCAGTCCCGTACAAAAATGGAAACCAGCAAGGGTGAGACTGTCCTTTACTGAAGAAGCTCGTAGTATATTGAGCAGAAGCAATAAACCCGACGATAACAAGAGAAAAAAAAAAAAACAAACCAAAAAACAACGGTGGCATTATCCCAAAAGGAAGGAGGAACCTTATCACTCACAGGTTTGGTTTGCTCCCCGTGTTCAGTTCTGGGTGAGGGTTGGCTTTTTTTACCTTCTTTTTTTTTTTTCCTTTTTTTTTTTTTTTTTTTTTTTTTTTTTTTTTTTTT
>VWYO01008228.1:23693-41567 GCA_013400275.1 Rhadina sibilatrix
TTGTTTTGTTTTTTTTTTTTTTTTTTGTTTTTTTTTTTTTTTTTCTTTCAGCACAGACAAGTTGCGAAGCAGGACGGGTGCTGTTGTGTTCTCTCCTTCTGCAAAGGCAGCTGCCTCCAGTCGTTAATTGACTGTGGGCACCTGATTCCTCTGTAAACTATATTCCTTTGCCTTCAGTCTCAGGTTGGCAATACTGTTGGCCATGTTCATGCCCTGCGCCGGGCTGGCGTTGGTACACGTGGCAGAGTAGGTGGCCATGGCACTGAGGGATGGAAAGAGAAAACACCACGTCAGACGTGTGGCCTCCAAACCACAGCAGGAATCACCACCAGGGCCTGAACTCTGCTTTTTCCACCCCTGTGGGGTGTATACTCCTGGTGTTGTCAGCAGGGAGTTACCCCTGCCCTTTATTTAACTCCCCTTTATTTAGCACCCTGCCGCTGCAGCGCACTCACCCAGCGCCAAAGCCGGCTGAAGTCAACAGGAAAAATTTCCACTTCCTATTTTCTAACCCAAAAAGGTTTGCAATGAGGTCAGCCTGCCAGTTAGACCATTGTCTTTAAAAATATTCCCACTGGAAGCAATGTCTTTTTGATGAGACCAATTGCTGGTTTTACAGCCTGTGAAATCACGTCACTTCTGAAACACATGTTACATTAAAGAAACACTCTGGGAAAAACCCGTTTCAACAACTGTGATGTTTTCTGCTTCCAGCCTTTTGGAATGAAAATTTCCACATTTTTTTCCCCCCTCAAAACTTCAGCTGATTATAAAGAGCATGTCCTAAAGGCTGAAGGAAAAAACCCAAAACATAAACCACTTTTTCTCCCTTTAAACTGCGACTTTATTCATGAAAAACATCAGTTCTGACAGCAGAGGCTGAACAAAGATCTCTGACTCCTTTCTTATCCTACCAAAAAATCTGCAAAGCTGCTTTCCAGACCACTGGAAAACTTGTTCAATCCATGTGTCCCATGGGTTTTCTGTGAAAAGCAGCTCCCCCCGCCAACTCCCCAAAACCCAGCAAAGTATTTGACCTGCTGCATTTCCTTTACATGGCTCCACAGATCAAAACCAGTTGAAAAGCACCACATCAACTAGAGGTGCCCATTTAACACAGAGTGTTCAGGAGGAAACCCCAAATGCTCTGCTGGAGGCCAGCTCAGCTCTGGTGCTGACCTTTTCCATCTGCCTGCCCGGGTGGCTCACAGCTGAGGCTCTGGGAAATGCTCTGCTCCATCCACAGACCAAAAAACCTGAGATGGGTTGGGGTTTTTGTCTTTTTGTCTTTTCCTTTTTCTGTCTTTAAAAAAATAAAAAATAAAAAAAATTCCTTCCAACACTGGCCTCCACAACTGGAAACCTTTGCAACTGCAAAGCTCCCTGCAGGGCCATGGGCACCTGCTGCACAGATCCAGGCTGGAGCTGTGCCTGCTCCAGTACCCTGAGGTACTGCTGGCATTTCTGACCTCCCAGGAGTTTATCTGCCACCCAGTGCTGTGTGAATCCTCGGTCTGCAGGAGATCCAGACCAGGGAATATCTGCATTTTGCCAGCATCCAGAACACGTGGATGTGTTTCTGGGAGCTCTTCTCAAGCAGCTGCATCCCTTCAGTTCCCTCTCCATGGCTGGGCTGGTTCTTCCCTCACCCCTAAGTCAGCAGCAATGGGAGAAGCCAAGTGCTGCCTGCAGGAGGGTACAAAGCCCTACAAGGTGTAAAGGTGGTGGCTGCTTAAGCCCCCATGCCCATCTGCTTCCACAGGGTGCATCTCTCCTGTGTTTTTGAGCTGGAAGAAATTTGGAGACCTTCAAGGGTTCTCCAAACTAGATAAAACAGGAGTTTTCAGTCAGGGGTGTAAACCGTCCCCATTCAAAACCAGGTTGCTGGGCCAGTCTGGGTTGAAACTCCTGGGAGCCTCTGGCTCCCAGCTCCCCAGAGGTGTGGGGAAGGTGATTTCACTTACTGATGCCAAGTGAAATCCCTACTAAACCAAAAATCTCCAGAAGTGCTTTCTTTCAGCAAGTTATTCCACCAGGAGCAGTGCACAAGAAGGCTCTGTCCAAACACCAGAATAGCTTGAGTGTTGCTCCAGAGACTCTCCAGGCTCTAATAAGGGTTGAAGTCACCCTGTTGCCCACTCCCTCCACCCCATTCAGAGAGAGAAAAATCTCCTTCCTCCACTCAGCTGTCTGCTTTCATGAAACACAGAGGAGCATCATGTTTCTGAGGCCTAAAATCCTTCTTTCAAGTAAGGTTTTCAGTGGCCCGTGGAGTCAAAGGTTGCTGGAGTGGGAAGTGCGGGCTGCCAGTCTTGTTTTCTTAGGAACCTATGCTAAAAAATGCCTAAAGCAAAACATTTTTCAACTTCAAAAAAATAACAGTATCTACTTGGCTGTCTGGGTGACAGAGATCTGCAAATAGCTTTGGCTGACCTGTGGCTGAGTGTATTTGGAGAATAAACACAGGGATTGAAAACTTTTCCCAGATCTAAGAGTAAAACCAGCCTTGGCCACGCAGCTCCGGGCCCTCCCCAGGAGTGGCTGTGAATCAGGGGCTGGGAAGATGGGGAGGGGGCAGAGAGGGCCATGCAAACACTCCTCATGGCTGGGAGGGTTTCAGTATTTCACCAAGGCTCCAAGGTTTGAATGACCTTCCTGCAAAGCTTTCCTGAGGCTGCGACAGCCCGGCCCTCTCAGATGAACCTGATTGCCAGGAGATGAGCAGTAGGCTTAGGAAACCTGGGGAGCACGGAGTGTCTGAGGGTCCTGAGCATCCCAGAGTGTGGAAAAGCAGCTGCTGTGCTCCTCTGCCAGTGCAGGGCAGCAGGAGGGTGCCTGCCAGCTTTGATGTGTAAGCTGCAAATGCCTCTGCTGAAACATCTTGGCTTCAGACAAGGGGAAGACGAGTCCTCGCAGGGTGGATGGGCACAGCCTGGACCTGAGGGGCTGAAACCCCACCCCTGAGGCTGTCCCTTCTCCCCTGTTCCCAGCAGCACATCCCAGGTGCTGCAAGTGACCTCAGACAGCCCTTCCCAGGGTGTCCTTGGGAGTTATCTTCGCTGGGTCTTCTCCTAGCAGTGATTATGAAGCCCCCCCATGTAAACAACATCTCGGGAGGGATGATCTCTTTTTAGAAGTGTGAGAGGTAGAAATAATAGAGATCTGCTGCTGTGAGCAGTGCAGTCTCACTGGGGTGGGGAAGGAACTTGCTTCCCTTCCCTGATCTCACCTCCTGAATGCTGCACCAAGGAAAACTTCACAGGGAGAAGGCCTTAACCTCAGAAAGAGGTTTTGACAGAGAGCAATTCTCAGAAAAAAAAATCCAAAGGACAAGGGCCATTTCTAAGACAAAGCTGATGGCCACCAAAAGCATCCTTTTCCACATCTTGAGTGGGTGGATCTATGACTTGTTCTTCTGGAGGTACAGGGTGGATGAGGAGGACCCCACGGAACTGAAGCAAGAAACGGGAAGACCAAGTGTTTGCAGCTCTTACTGTGCAAACAATGCTTGGAGCAAAAAGAGGCTCGAGGTGACCGAGCAAGAGAGGTCCTGTGCATGGGGTGGCTCCTGGAAGGCAGTGGGAAGCTGGCAGTGTCCAGGTCAGATGAACAGGAAGAAATCCAGCCAAAGGCTTCATGGTCCTGACCGACAATGAAGCCACTGTGCTAAAGAACACCCGCCAAGCTCATTTTTAACTGCCTGTGAGCCAGCTGGCTCCCCACAAACCAGCACATCCTGTGGATCTTGTGTCCACACCCAGCTCCTGCAGAGCCAGGAACGGCACAGAGAGGACAGGGCAGCCTGTGATGTGCACAGACATCCCAGATCCTCTGAGGCTGGGCTTGCCACATCCATGCTCCTTGCCTGTCATCCCCCAAGCAGCTCTGACCCAGGAGATGGACACCGAACACCAGGCTGTCACCTGGCCCTTGATGCAGGCAAACCACAGCGCAACATTCACGCACACACTTGTGCCCAGGCAATAGGAAGAAAGTGCTCACCAGCTCAGTGCTGAGCTCTGCTCCCCATGGATGAAGAGAGCTCCCAGCCCTTCCTGGCATCCCAAGCAGTGACTGCCACGGGACAGCCACAGAACTCCCTCTTCTGGCCACTGCCTGGTGGCCGAGCCTCCCCAAGCGCGCTGCCCTCCCACCCCGGCTCTGTCTCCCATGCAAAGTTTTCCTCCTTGCTACAAACCAGATGCACTTCTGCTCCCACGTGTTTCTACCTGAGCCTCTTCTGATACTTCCCGAATTGCAGAGAGAGACCCGCAGAAAAGGAGCTGCCAGAAAAGACACAAGGATGCCGAGCCAGGAGCAGGCTGCAAAAGCGGCAACAAACGGGATGGGCAGGGAGCAGGTGAGGAGAACCAGCGGGACGGTCAGACCGCCGCACCCTGCAGCTGTCCCTCAGAGCTGCTCAGGACCCTTCTGGCTCACTGGCGGACTCACCTGTAGGGCGAGGCGGTGCCCCAGGACAGGTAGTCGGTGGGCCTGGGGGCGGGCCGAGGCACGATGGGCTGCTCCACGGCCGTCACGTCCCCTGAGTAGGATTTGAGCAGAGAGGCGTTCTTGCTGGCCAGCATGGCCCTCTCGTTCCGGCGGAACTTGGCCCTGCGGTTCTGGAACCACACCTGCGGGGGGAGAGCACGGAGCACAGCCACCCTCAGCACCGCCTCTGCCGCCGCGCCCGCCCGGCAGGCGCTGTGCGAGCTGCCGCTTCCCAGCCCGTCCCTGGGGACACCGAGGAGGAGAGCAAGAATCCCCGTGCCTGCTCTGATGAAGCCCCAGGGACTGGCTGAGGGGCACGGCTCTCTGCTGTGTGGCTGGCAGTGCTGTACAACACACCGCGGTCAGCTCTGGCCTTCAGAAGGTGCAAGAGCTCAAGGTGACATGAGCAGGCTGAGCGTCCGACACCTCGGCCTTGAAGGAGCCACAGGGACACATCTGACTGGGCAGGGCTGGCAGATCAGGCCTGGCAGTCTCCCTCCAAGGCACGGCGTGCTTGGGGCTGCAGTACAGCACGAGCCAGGAGCCTGGTGACCCTCGTGTGCCACGCAGACCTCAAGGGTTTCTGCTGCCTTGCTGAAGTGGCCCGGTGATCCCCCAGGTGAGGTGTGAGCTCTGGGGTTACCTGAACTCTGGCTTCAGTGAGGTTGACTCTGCGTGCAAGGTCCTCCCGTACGAAGGCGTCGGGGTAGTGTGTCCTCTCAAAGACCCTCTCTAGTGCCTGCAGCTGGCTGCTGTTGAAGGTAGTCCTGTTCCTCCTCTGCTTTCTTTTCTTCTTCTCTTCTGAGTTCAGCTGATCATCTAGAGAAGAGACAATTGGGGATGTGAAAAGTGAGAAAGCTACGAGCCCACAGCCACGGGATGAACGTCTCAAGGGGGAAAGGGCTGAGGAAGGGGCTTGCACAATTTCAACCCCACACATTAACCACGCTGTGTTAGCCCCCACATGAAGAGGAGGTGGAAAGGGCACTGCCCCCAAGCATTCATTTTTCAATTCCACTGCGTAAGACTCTCTCAAGCTCTCTCAAGACCAGCTCTCTCAAGCTATCCCAGGTACCAGCTTCCTTACCTCTAAAAAGCAGCAAAAAAAGCCCCAAATGCACCTCTCCGTTCCTGACAATCCTGAAAATCTTTTCTGATGGCAAAGAATCACAAAACACTCTTCTCTTGGCTTCAGATTTCCAAGGACTGCTCTTACTGGAGCATAATACAGCTCTCTGGGGTAAGAGCATGTTGGACACTGTTAGTGAGGAGCAGTTGTGCCCTCTGCAGCATCATCCTTGCCTTGCCGAGCCCAGCAAGGTGGTGAACAACAAGTAAGAGCATGTGTTGTTTTGTACCTGGTTTGCATTTACTCAAAAATTAATCGATACATCTGGATCACACCAGTATGCGTTAGGTGCCACCAAAAAATCCACATTACCCTGAGGGGACCTGAGCCAATATTCATGCCGGCACTGAAGTGCATTGATCCCTGAATCCATAAAAATGCACAAGCTGGTGAATCATTTTCTAAGTTAATCGCTGCACACCTTGGCCCAGGTGACAGTGTCACCACTGAGAGGCCCAGGGCTTGACCTGCTATGTACAGATGGAGAACACCCCCTCAACAGTCACCCCTTTTGCCATCTACAAACATGACAGCTCCTCTTATCCCCCTCTTCTCTGGGGGTTATGTAAGGCACAGGGAGGGGCTGACAAGGAAATTAAAGTCTGCAGTTGTTGTCCTCACCACCTGTTTGTGTTGCTTTTCACAGCCCATCTGGTACCAGTTACTGCACCTGAACACCTTTGGAGCAAGGCCCATCCATTTGGGAACAAAAGGACATTCCTCTTAAATTAAAGTGGGGTTTTCAAATTCCTTCAGGTTTACAGTGCCTCCATCCCTAATCCTCCTCCAACAGCCTGATGATCCCCAGAAAGCTCCTTTCCAGCCTGGGGATTCCTGGGTGCAAAAATATGCCCTTGGTTTTTCCACATCCAAGAGGAAGTGTTTGCAGACCAGTTTCTAACAGGCACGCTGAGCCGTACGGCTGAGCTGGGAAGGGGCTGGCAGAGGCAGGGATGTGCAAGAAAAACAAAAACATGCAGGAATTAAAGCAGGGCCACAGGTGAATCTATCAGCTCAGGTGGTGGGAAGCAAAGCAGGGGAGCAGAGGGATGGGATTTAACTGCTGCTTGTGCAGAACCCCCTGCCCAGCTTTCGCCCTGCTGGGGGGTTTAACGCCGCCACAGGGTTCACCCCTTTTGAAGAAGGAGAAAAACCCTGCATGTCCCTCTCTTGACTCATCACCAAGCCCTTCTCAGAAGGGGTCAGCTATTTCCCCCTGGCTCTGCCAGCAAGTTTCAACATAGCTGTGCTGCTGTGCACCACACAACACAGCAAACGAGCCTCGGGGCACAAACGTCCCTGCAAATGCCACAAACGCTGCAAGAGCAGCTGCCGGAGAGGCCAAAGACAACGTGGCCTCCTTTGGAGTTACCCACTTCATGCTGGTTTCTGATCTAAACCCTGCCTATGTGGAGCGTATGAACAAGCCAATAAAAGCCTTTGGGACCTCTTCAGAATCCCACCCAGGCCTCTGAAGCATCAGTTGCTGCCCAGAAGACAACACCTGGCTGGAGAGAACACGAGCCCAAGGCCGTCCGGCCGTTGCTCGATGCTACACATGAGGAAGGGTGAGCAATCCCTCTGGGGAGCAAGAAGAAGGGCCAGAGTCTGTAAAACTGGAGAAGGAGAGCTCCTCCTGCCAAGCACGTTAGCACAATTTGCCTGGTTTCCTCCTGGCTGAAGTGATTCACAGCTCACCTCGTCATCACTGCGCCCACAACCAGCCGGGCCCAGGGATGGGAAGGGTCCCTGCTGGGGGACTCACCACTGCTTAAAGCCTCCCCAGCCTTGCAGGGATGGGGGTCACCCCCTTTCTCCAGGACTGGGCTGCATGGAGGTGACAGCAAAGCACAGGGAGCTTTGGGATTTTGGGATCTCCTGTCGCCGCACCTCTGGAACGGTGCAAGGTCCGAGCTGATGGAAGCCTGGAGGCTGAAAATTTCAGGCTTCCTGTTCTAAAGGGCACGGACCCTCAAGCAAGCACCACATCTGACTTGAGGCCTTGGAACAGGCTTCTGAAATTAAGTGATAGCACTAGGTATGTACTTCAAATAATACTGTGTGATCTCACAGGGTGAAAAACTTGGATTTAAGATTTTAGTATATAGTAATACATGTGAGTCAAGGTAGAGGACTTGTCTGAGTCCTTCTTTACCTTCTTCTTCCTAGGTTTAGGTAGTGTTCTGTAATTGGTTGATGGAGTCCACATTGCAGCCTTCAAGTAGTTACTTATTAGGTTTAAAGTAAAAATAATTTAAGTGGCATTTCATAATTAGACAACTCGTCCTTAAAAAAAAAACCTTACAAAAATAAAAAAGCACTTCATTTTACCTCAATTCTCTAACTGATTAAAACTCACAACTCATAGATCTGTAAATAAATAAAAAACAATAAACATCCAAACCTAAACACAAAAACTACAATTCCCGTGTATTAATCCCAACCTTAACAGGAAAAAATAAAAAAATAAAAAAATAAAAAAGCCAAAACTATCACACCAAGTGTCTACAGGAGCGACTTGGGGAAGAAAAATAAGAAGAGGATATTAATCCAGAGGAGCAGCACAGGGTTGGTCAATCCTCGTGTCTTGCCATGTGCTGGTTACAAACTGCTAAGGAGGGACTGCACACACCTCAAGCCCAGGCTGCCTGCAAATGTCACCCTGCTCACAGCGCTCCCCGGCTGCCTCCAGCACCTCAGCAGGGGATTTCTTCTTCCCTGCCCTTACTTCTTTATCAGGAAACAACGCCAAAGACTGAAAAATGGCATTGCTAACCAGTGCTGCCAGCACCAGTGACTGGAGTCAGCAGAAACGGAGAGGAGAGGAAAACAGCACTGAAGCTTTTTAGGTGTGTCCGAACTCTTCCGTCAACGTTCCTTCCATTGGAATAAATTTATCACGCGCAGCGTTCTCAAGAGCTGAGCAGCTTGCAAATGTGCCTCGCAGAGAGATTGAAATGTGTGCTCTCCTCTCAAGAACCCAGTGCTGGAAAATCTGGGAATTTCAGTGCCAAACCCCAGCCCTCCACGCCGGGCTGGGGGGTTATGTTTCCTGTTTCCACGGTTGTGTTTTGCTGTGTTATTTCTGCATTCCTCCAGAACATGCAAGTCCTGGTGTCACACCAAAGCATTGTCAGGTGCTCCTACGTGATTCAGCATGAAACATCCTACTCTTTCTCCCTCCTGCAGCGAGGCAGATCCACGCTTGCAGACACCCCAATCCATTCTCCTCACTGCACAGTGTCTGTCCCAATGCCTGTGACTATCGCTGGGGCACCACCAGGCAGCTGCTCTTGGGATGCCACACTGAAAATAAAATGCATTAAAAAAAACCCAAAACAAATCAGAGTTGAGAACGAAATGCCTATTTAGGGGTTTCAAGATTGGTATTTTTTTTTTTTTTTTTTGCATCAATATCTACAACCGCAGCGTATTTTAGATTTCCAGTTTGCAGGAATGCTTGTGCATACTTGCATTCATTCCAGGTCAGAACAAAAGCTAATTTCCAGATGGGATTTACATTGTGTGGGCAGTTTGGAAAAGTTTTGACCAGTTCTATTAAGTCCAGAACCAGCTATTACAGTTCATTAGTTGGATCCGAATCGAAAGTAAACAATTGGATTTAATTAAGGGAGGGACAGAGACACTTAACCACAGGATAATGTATGGTCAAGCAGGAAAGATTTGTCACATCAGTTATAGAAACTGTAAACTAAGAAAGGATTTCAGGAAGAAAATAAGGAATTGCCTTCTTTTCAAAACAGCCTTCAAAATAAGAAGCTAATGTTTGAGCACAGATTAAAGAACAAGTGAGACAAATGATCTCACAGTGAAAAAAGTAATAAACTATAAATTAAAAAGGCGGCAACTTAAAACTCTTCAAATACAAAAAATACTGCAAGCCAGAGAAAGAAGAAGTTTTATTCAGATTGGTGGAGAAAGAAAGGAAAAGGAAGAATAGAAAGGAAAGGAACAGGGCTTTTTATTTGGTTTAAACTTAACTTTCATGAAGCTTGAATAGAAATATTTCTGGGTGTTCCCCCAGCTCTGGGCAGGCTCCTCTCCCCAGCACTAGCCATCCAGTTTATGGCCCATCACACACTCCCAGCCCAGTTTTACTCACGCTCTGCTTTGCTTTCGATTCATTACATCCCTCCAAAACACTGCAGCACTTTGGGTGCAGGGCAGCTCTGTCAACAGGCATCATAAAAAAATCCAAAACCCGGACCCAAAATGTTTAATCAAAGCGAAAACAAGGCTCCAAGCAAGAGGAATGGCAACATAACAAAACCCACAGGGTGACACAGCTCTGCCCCACTGATTTTTTGAGACAAGGCTCACACGATTTTCCACCCCGCTCCTCCCGAGGGCACTGGGAGCCCGTGGTCCAGCAGCAGCATCCATTGTCTTTGTGAGCAGGGACAGAAGAGGGGCAGGGGGGACACAAATGGATAAGATTTCATGCTCAGAGCTGCCTGAAGTATCTTTCTAAAACCTCCCAGGAGAGAAGGAACTCCAGCTCGCACGTACTGCCGTGCGCAAGGAGAGCATTTGCGAACGGAGACGAGGTTTAACTTCAGGGCACACAAATGCTACAGGGAGAAGGTGTAAGCAGCCCACAGCAGCCATCACAAATGCAGGCAATATGGAATGAAGATAACACTTAATAGAAAAGTAAATAGGGAAGATTTAAGGTAGGAGATGCCTGTTAAGAGATGTACTTCAGCAGAGCAGCGGTGCCGAGCCCATCTGTACGACAGTGATAACAGCAGGTTTTTATTTGTGAGTACAGGTCAGACTACAGACAGTTCTGAACTATCATTTTCCTCTCACTACACAACACCAGCCGAGCTTTTTTCCCTAACCTCTGCTGTTTATTTAGGTTTTTTTTTTCTGCACTACCTTAATGTTTAAATTGTTTCAATTACTCAGAAAATTCAAGTATCCAAAACACCAGTCTTGTTAAGAGCGCCAGGAGCACAGAAAAAAAAAAAAAAAAATAACACAAGAAAGAAACAGATGCTCCATTTCCTTTAGGAGCCATCTTTTGTGATTATCTCGCAGTCAGGTTCAAGCTTTGCACATAAATAATAAGTTGTTCTGCGCGCGAGCACGAAGCTGCAGAAAGTTGACACCAAATTCTTCATACCAAACCTGAGTTTTAATATTAAATGGAAAAACATGCATATTTTCAGTGTTACCCGTGGGGCTAGGGCAGCTCCTCTCCCAAGTGTCTGCCATGGGGAACCTATCAGGGTGATTTTTAGCTGCCTGCACACCAACAATTACAGATCATTACAGAGCTGTGAACGTGGATAGCAGCGAGAGCCCTGCCTTGGCTCTCCTGCTGCACTTGGCTCTGCCTGCCAGGACCTGCTGAGGTCCTGTACAGCCACAGCCTCACCAGCGTGCAGGATGAAACCCTCCCTGCTCTCTCCCAGGACAGTGGCTCGGGCAGAGGGACTTCCCACCTGCACCAAAGGAGACATTCCCAGGTGGGATTTGAGGCACAGCACAGTCACTGACTCTTGCCACCCAGAATGAGGTCTTGGGGTTGTCACCCTCCAGCTGGAGAGTCTATAGATGCCTCCAATCTCCTGAAAATAGTTCCCAGCATGCAAACAGTCTTCACCCAAACTTACCAGGCACTGGGGACTTGAGCGCAGAGGCTTTCCCCGCGCTCTGCCCTGCGCTTTTGTGGGTCTGCAGGGATCGGGTCACCTTAAAACCCCAACCTGCCCTGCTCCTGACCCACAGACAGGGCAGCACGAGAAGCCAAGAGCCCTATCCTAAGGCAGACGTAAGCCAGAACTCTTTTCCAGGGTGGTTTCAGCTCTGGTGCTCTGCCTCTCATCTGGTGGCAACCTGTAGAGCACATGGGCAGTTACAGCAGCTAAGATGTGAGCCCTCCCTAACCATGTCAATGTTCCCACTTGCTGGAGCTGACAGAAGAAATTATATTTGGGGAAAAAACAAAGAGTAATCACAATCCCATGGAAATCCAGAGAGTCTCCCTGGAAAGACTTAACATTAAACGTTAATTACTGGGAGAACAACATTTGCAGGGGCAGAAGTTTACATCCTCCTCCAGAAATTGGTACAAAGCCATGGAAAGTCCCTCCGCATCCCACAGACCAGTCTGAGCTCTGCTGCAACAGTCCTGCTTTTTTTATTCACTAGGGTTTTCCTTCTGGGCATCCTACAGCTCATAAGGCACATGGCTTAGTCCTGCTCTTCTAACAAGCCTTTCCGACGGGTCTTGGGGTCAGAGTGTTCCCATAATACAATAAGCACTGTATGGATCTCATAAGCTCCAAGGCACAGTATGTTATGTGTTAGGAATTCCTTGTATGCTTTTATACTTTGTTTTACATATTGTAATTTTTATATGCATTACCGCATTGATCCTTGGAAAATTAATTAAAAAAAAAAAAAACCCAAAAAACAAACCAAACCCAAAAAACAACACACATAATCAAAAGCAAACACACGTATTTAAAAGCCTGCCAGCGGCAAATCATGTTCTGTGAGGCTGCACTTTGTAACTGACAAAAGAGAGCAAACCACCAGGCCGTGGCGGAGATCCAGCAGTGTGGATTGAGCAGGCTCGGGAGGGGATGGGATCCAAGGGGGCTGAGCTCCCCCGTGCCCCTCTCTAGCTCAGCCCCACGCCCCAGAGACACCGGACCCATGACAGAGGAGCAGAAATGCCCTCGCAGAGCTGCGCCAGCCACACCCCAAAGTGTCACACCCCGAATGGCCCAGCACAGCACTTTGCTGCCACGGTGCCAGGGTGACCTCCAGACCTTCCTGGGAGGCACTCAGCCTCCACAGCCCCTCCCTCACTCCTGGCTTCAGGATCTGGATCAGTGCTTGGCGCAGAGGAACGTGTGAACTCACGGCTTTGCAAGGTCAAGGGTTTGACTTCCAACACCCCTTCCCATCAGCTCCCCTTCCCGTGCCGTGTGTCCTGATCTTTCATCTTAGGAATGGCATTGATTCAGCACAGATCAAACTTCCCAATCTCCACCCTGCTCCACTGGTATCTCCTCACTCCCAAAGACGCCTCTCTATGTCCTTGATCCGCTCCCTGCCCCAGTTCATCCCAGAAAAAAAACCAAAAAACAACACAATAAGAATTTCTCCTCTCCTGTCCAGCACCCTTTCCCTTCCCTTCTCCACAGACTTGAAAAGCCAAGCTGTGGGACACTGTCCCCTTCCATGCACACCTGGAGAACTCCAAACCAGCTCCCAGGGTCCTTCAGAGCCACCACTGCGCTTCACTTGACCGTGCAATTAACACTTTCCATGCAGGAGCAGACTGAAGTGTCAGGAAGGCCAATATCCCCTGGACATACCCCACAAGCTGCCCCTCTCAGTGGGAACAAGCACCACTGCAATTGGGACAGGACAGGTTACTCATCTATTTTCCACACTCGTACCCCCCTGCAGTGAGCTCCCTGGGTTTACACTCCATGCAAAAGGCACACGGTAATATTTCCACCTGCTCCCCTGTTGGCTTTTCCTGCTGTCCCTTCTCTTTATGTACAGAGGTGACCCCCCCCAGACCTGCAGCTTGCCATGAATCATGAACAGGTGGAAGCCATGAAGTGAAGATCTGGCACTGCATGCCCGCCTGAACTCTGGGCAACACTGCTTTTAATAAGTTCATTCTTGCCTTTAGAAAAAGTGGCAAAAAAATCCTCGTGAACTTCAGCTAGAAAAGCTCGCACATAAGGAAAATCAGATATTTTTGCAACAAGCTGACTAGTGCAAAAATAGAAAGGGGGTGGGGGAAGAAAAAAGAAAGGGTTTTTGTCAAGACAGAAAAGAACTGCTTCGGGGGGGGAATTTTTCTCTACTCCATATACCCATCGCAGATGAACCACTTGGCATTTCAGCTGGCTCATTTCCAAATGAGTCTGCAAACACTCCCCAGCAAGCTCCTTCCACGGGGAAAGACTGACTGGAGCTGAATGGCTCCACGAACGTCTCTGCTCCCGCTGCTGAGAAGCGCCATTATCCAAGAGCCACCCCGCCTGGATCTGGAAATTCACTTGGACGGTGTTTTTTTGGTAGGTGGGACCTGCACAAACAGGCTGACCATGACCAGAGGGACGCAGGCGCCAGCTGGCTCCTCTGGCAGGCAGGAAACACCGCTCCCAATGGATATTTCATCTGTGCATGCCTGGAATCTCCAGGCCATGCACATGGCATGGCACGGAACGGCCGTGCCAGGAGCACAGGGCGCCGCGGGCCGGGCCGGGATGGAGGCGCAAAGGGTGGCGAGAACACGGGAACGAGCTCCCCAAAGGCTGTGCTCCCCTTTCACTGGCGTCCAAGAACAAATGTGTGTCAAGGAAATTGGACCACCACCACCACCATCACCACCACTTCCCGAGCAAACTGGACTGGAGCCGCTGCAAAGCTTCACTTAGAAATCTGTTTTTTTTTTACCGCTAATGGATTTTATGGGTCCCTCTTGATCACAATTGGAAAAACGACGGCATCCAAGGTCCAGAAATAACATAGCTTGAGCCCAGCTCTCAGCATGCAGCCCACCTGCCTTTTGCAAGGGCTGAGCATCCCAACCGGGAGCACGCTCCTTGGGTGGGGGATGAAGGACCTTAACAGTTGCTGCAGGAGGCAAAGGGATCATCAGAGCACGTAGGGCCATTTCAAAACAACTTTCTCCTTCCCAGGACCACGGTGAAAACCTGCTCCTCTAAGGAGCAGGAACAAGGAGACGGGAGGGGGCTGCTGCTGGTGTCTGGGAGATTTTTGTTGGACACGGGGACATCCAGCAAAACAGGAAAGCAGATGGGACAGACCACGGGCTGCAGGATGCTCCACACCCCAGCTCTGCAGGATGCAAAGGGAAACCAGGCTCAGACCCACCTCCATCCTTTGCCTCTTCTGGATGGTGAATGCATTTCACATTAGCTAATAAATTGCTACATCTTATGTTTCCTAGCCTGCTGGAATGATGAATATTTTGGAATGTATTTTAAATGGTTCCTTGCCAGAGTCAAACAATCACCCAGAAATCTGAAATCAAAAAGGAATGAAGAATGGAAAGCGCTGTCTTTCCAGAGTTCACCACAGTTTGAAAAGCACAACTCCCAGCAGAGGAGGAGAAATAATGATTATGAGAGTTCCTGTGAATTGAGGCACACGAGGGATATGTTGGAAATGACAAGCCTTAATATGGAGTAATAATTTTTGCCTCCGTGTGATGAATAGGATATCTGTTTATTCCCGCCCTTAATCTGCCTGAGATGTCAGATACTCCAACCTGTAGGATCAGAAAAATTTAGGGGACCTGTGCAGAAACGTGGGATGTCTCAGCCACAAAACACTGCTTCTGGTCTGGTGCAGGGTTAGCAGGGAGCTGCTGCTGCTCTAGCAAAATTTAACACAATTTCAGCCTCCTAAAGGGCTCTAGCTAATGAATCACACCCACTGCCAGGGGCACCCACACCCTCAGTTAACACAGGAGTACCCCAAGAGCAGCAAAAGGTTGGATGGCTGGCTCAGATCACTTCACGTGCATCTTCAGCCACCGGGCAGCGAGGGCTGAGCCAGCTCAGCACAAACCCCGAGCCTGGATGGAAAGTCTCCATGGATAAAGGAGACCAGAAGTGGTCTGGTCTCATTGGAGCAGCTCCAAGAAATAAGCTTTTCTCTCCCCCATAGAGATGGGCTGTCTAGACACATTGGCAAGGCTGTGCTGCCGAATTTGCAGTGCTGCATCCTTCTCATATCCAGCCTGTCAAATACAGCAAATTCCTGTCCCCCAGCCTGTTAGCATGGGCACTTTTTCAAACTTCCTTGCGTTACTCATGTCCAGAAATGCCATTATGTTTTAATGAGAAGTTTTTAAACAGCTTTCTCCACGCACGCAGGAAAACATCTTATGATTTTCTTTATCAGCCCTCTGGCAAAATAATTTATTATTTCATTATTTCATTAAATATTTTTCTGCTAACAATTCAAGTAAAAATAAAGTAAATCAAATATAAAGTATTTTAAAGCCACGAAACACTGATATGTGAATATGAATTGCAATGGAAATGTAGGAAGAAATGTTCTCCAAATAATAAAAATGCTACTCAGCAAAACCCTTTGTTAGGCGAGTTAGGCGATGTTTTCCCCTGGAAAAAACAATGAGAATATTTAGAGAGAGCCTAGCCTCAGGGCCACATTCAACACGGTATGGAAGTGCAGATTTAAACCCATCCACATCAAAGCCGCCTTGAAATAAGCAAATTACCTTCCACCAGGCTCAAGGCTGCAGGGGTGATTAGTGTGAGTTACACGGATTTCTCCATCCCCAGAGGTCCTCAAAGCAAGCTAGAGGAACATGTGCCAGGGCTAGCGTAGGTCAAAAAGCACATGACAATTCCACAGGGCCCTGGAGTAGAGGTGCACTGTCCACTGCCTCTGCTCACAATGCACCCAGCAGCCCCGTGCTCAGAGGGGTGCAGCCAAAAAGCAAAGCACCTCCAAATAAATCACAGCTGGGATGCACTGGCATTACATTCATGCTCTTGACCTTCACAGCACAGAAAATAAAATAACAGCAAGCAATAAAACCACTTTCAGCGTGTGCTACAAAGGTACAGAGAGCAGCTGTTTCATTTCAGCTGCGTGCACCAATGATGGCTGGTGTATTTGTGAGTCCTGCAGTCCCATCTCCCAGCCACTGCCAGGGCTAGCAGGGCACAGAGCCTCAGATCACCCCACTGCTGCAGTGCACACCCTCCCTCAGCCTCGCTGCCCTCCTGACCCACAGCCCCACGCCTGGGATTTAGGCAGATTTAGACAGAAGCATCCATGGGGTGGGCTTTCTCTCTGCCTCACCAGCAGCCTCCCTCAAGGAGACTTTGGAAATCACCTCATCCCTAGGAAAGAAAGCTCAGCTGCTCCTGGCTGCTCACAGAAACCTCAAGAGCCTTCAGCTTCACTTAGGAAATCTCTGCCAGCCTCTCTGGTCACGGGAGCAAGTGTGCAGGTGGCTCCCTGTCAGAGGCGGCCTCCTCCCTCTCCCTCTCCCTCATGCAGCTCTCGACACATCTCCCAGAACCAGGGATGGCCAGCTGAACACCCTCTCTGGCCAGCCCCAGGGCCCAGCCAGGTGCTGGACATGCTGAGCTGGAACCAGTGAGCTGCTGTGAGGAACCAGAGGCTCCTGGCCACAGGCTACCACTAGCTCAGATGCCTCTGGGCACATCCTCCAACAGGCCCCACAGCCCAGCCCACTCACACCAACTCTCCAGGCTCGCCTGTGGTCACAGAAGTTGAATTCAATTCCTGCATGGGTCCTGATGTGCCAACAACTGTACCTGCAACCTGGACAGAGCCTGGATTTTCTGGTACAGGTCAGCTGCAAATGTCCTTCCATCCCAGGCAGGAGGGACACTCCAGAGAGGTGAAACATCCCCCACCCACACAGGTCCTGGAAGATGCAAATTGCTGCACAAAGACCACTGCCATGCAGCACGGTGCAACAACGACCCAAAGAACCCCAAACCAGCTGGGAGAGAACTAAAGCACAACGGGCTGGTCCTGAAATAGGCCCTCTTTTTCTTTTAAGCACAGCTCATTAAATGTTTGCTGGAAAAACAGAAAAGCATTTTCCACAGAGGGGAGGACATCCAAGAAAAGCCCTTTCGGACATAAATTGGCAAGAGGCTCCTGAGCATTTATCTTCAGCATAGAATGTGCTCTGTCAGGAGGGCTGTAACTAACAATACGCTGAAAAACACGCCACAGACTTCCACTGTATTTTATTTGGCACCAAGGGGTTATTCCTCAACACAAAGTATTCGCAACTGGCATCGGTTAAACGAGAAATTACAACCTTCAAAAGGAGCCATTTAGCGTCAGCTGCAGAGAGGACGGAATTTGCCACGGGCTCTGCTGACAACAGATCCTGCCCCACAAAACGCCCGGCACGAGCGGCCGCCCCGCCGGCGGGATTGGGGATTCAGCGCTTCCTGCCCCGTCTCAGGAGGCTGCCTTGGGACTGGTGATATCCCTCCCTCTCCCCAAACTGCCCAGCTCACTTGTGCCAAGTTCAGCCACGGGGCTTGGGACACGGCGAGCTGGGTTCTGCAAGGGCCTCGCTAAGCTCGAAGCAGGCTGTGGAGAGCTCATTAGCCTCACAGCTCATTTCTCGGGGGCTCTGCTCCCCCGAGGTCAGGGTGCTCTTCACCCTTGGTCCTCAGGAAGCCCCGAGCCGCCCGCAGAAA
>VWYO01008228.1:41606-58675 GCA_013400275.1 Rhadina sibilatrix
AACCCCCCTGTACATTTCTCAGACCCCCCTGTACAGGTTTCAAACCCCCCTGTACAGGTCTCTGCTCGTCCAGGGTTTCCAGAGGAATGCCCTGGACTCCAACACTCATTAGGTTAAGGAGGGATATGAGGGAAGCATCCCATTCCTCTGGATGATCAGCTGGGATAGACTGGAGGTTTGGGAGCTCCATCACCTCCTGATCCTGCACAACTCAGCCACAAGCCAGGACAAAAGGCAGCCTCCCTTCCCTGGTCCTTGCACTATTCCCACCTCCTCTGCAGGAGAAAAGAGCTCTGCCACCAAACTCCTTAGGCCCTCAAACTTTTTTCCACTCCAGCTCTGGAAAAGGAAAGCTCAGAGCTGGGAATCCTTGCTGGTGTTTGCTCGGGATGAACGCCGTGCCCACACACCCGGGGAAGGGAAAGGCCATCACTGGCTGCCTGCACTGCACCAGGGCTATCTTTAGTTAACCTGGAGAAAGTAACAGGGATTCTCACTGTCCAGAAACAAACCCCACCCCAGCTCTCAAAGTGGGCTCCAGAGAGGTCAGCCTGAGCTACGTTTTCCTGCCACAAAGCTGGAGCCTGCTCGGTGGGCTGTAAAACGTTCCTGTCCCCCTGCTTGGCAAGAGCTTTTCTGTTTCCTCACCCACACCGACAGAGACAGGGGTTTATTGGGCAGATACCCTTTGCTTACCTTGTCCTGGAAGGAGATTTAACCATTCACAGGACTTGTGCAGCACCAACAGAGAAGAGAGGGGGAAATGAGCCCTTTCTGCAGGCAGCTGCAGCCCGTGGCACACAGCCTGCCCTCTCCAGCTCTTGTAAAACCCAGACTGCACCAGTTAACCTCTGCTCCTGCAAGGCCAGGAATTGTCACCCGGCTTGAAATTGTGACTGTGAGTCTCCACTGGGTTGGGGAGAGGGGAGAGCTTTGCCATGGCTGTGCCACTCAGAGTTCTTCACACACAGCAGGAGCAGCCAAAGCAGGACCAACCTAAATATTCTGGCATCCTAAACTGGATCCTCTGAGAGCTCTGCTACTGCCCCTGCTGGAGATCAGCATTGACACAGGCTCCAGACTGGCTGTGCTGTCTCTCACTGCATTCTCTACTCTTTTTTAACCTTAAAGCTGGCTGAGCCTCATCCTTCCGCCGTACACCCACTGACAGAGTTGTGCTTTTTTCATCTCAGGTTTTAACACCACCCCAGAATCTGAAGCCTAAAATAAAACTAAAATAGATAATTAAAAGCCACAGTCCTTCAAGGAGTCACAGCAATGCTGAGGCTGGGCTTTGCTCTTGCTGTGGCTGGCATGGCACACTCAGGCAGGAAGTGAGAGTCTTCCCATAAAGGCTCTGGGCACTCTGTTTAGTGTACCAGGCAAAAGCTGGCAGCCTGGTAGTAATGGCCTGTTGTTAGTCTGTTGTTTTGCTTTAAAAGCTGAAGTGTGTCAGCTAAACCCACCTGCAGAGCCAGGCGTTGCTCTAGCCACTCACAGGTACAGAGCTAAAGGCCTGAAATGCCCAGCTTGAGGCAATGGGCAGGAAGATTTCAGCTGCTTCCCGGTCCACAAGTCAGATGGCAATTTGTACAGGGCAGAGCCTGGAAGGCAGAGCCTGGAGTCCTCTAGGGGAAAAAAAAAAAAAAAAAAAAAAAAAAAAAAAAAAAAAAAAAAAAAAAAAAAAAAAAAAAAAAAAAAACATTTAAAAATTTCCCTCTCAANTTAAATTTACTCTCCTTACACAGCGACTGGCAGGGAGAGCAAGCCAACATCATCAAATGAGTGTCCCGGAATGGTGTTTTATTTCCCAACATCTGACGGGAAGGGAAGGGAAGGGGTGCATCTGCCCTCCTGCCCAGCTCAGGATGAGCCCGCCACGCCCAGCTCATCACACACTGCTTCTACTCAGCAGATTGTTTAAGTGCCCCCTGATGCACAGAGACACTCTCCTGACTCAAAACCAACAGGAAGAAAACCCCAAGTCTCCACGCAAAGTAAACCCGAGTCATATTTCAACCAAATCAGATCCCAGCATTAGAAGCATTACAGGAGCTGGAGATGAAAATCTCCTTTTAAGCTGGAAAACTCATCCCCCATGAAGGATGGATGAGTTACTAAAACAAACATTACATTTCGTTCTGGCCAACGGGACTCTGCTCAGGGGAGCTAAAGTACTCCCAAAGATTATCATTTATGCACAGCTGACTTCAAGTCCTCTTGCTTGCTGAGCCCAGGCTGTGACACAACCTACAGGTTTCTCCCACAAACCTCTTCTGCTGGTCAGGCATTTGTTTCTCAGTTGCTCTGACAGTTTTATGGAATCTACCACCTGGGCACAGAGGTGATAAAACACCAAAACTCTCAGTCCTGGGCATGGGTTATACCCTTTCCTGCTCACCTGCCAGCCTATGGCCAAAATCAGCCATCCCATCCTCACCGCCTGCCTTGGGAGCCCTGCTGCTGCACTCCCCCAGAGCCATGACCAGAGAGAAGGGTGCCCATGGCCACCCTGATCACAGATCTGCCCCATAGCTCCACCAGCAGTGGCTGAAACAGGCCAGGCTGCCCCAAAACAACACCAAATCCCTGCAACTGCCTGGACAGCTTTGGGGTGTCCTGTCCCACAGGGCAGCCCCGGTTACTGAGGACCAGCCTTTCTCACTTTCACCTACTCCCCACGCTTCCAGTTTTCACACAGAAAGGCCTCTGACTTCTCTCAAATCATCAGAGAAGATAAGGAAAAAGAGGAAATAATGAAATCAATGTCCAAGGCTTGAAACCCAAACTCTTTCAAAGTTGCTACTGATAGCAACCAAAGGGGTTGCAGGAGAGGAAATGCCTCCTGTTGGCTAGAGCAGAGATGCTTGCTGCTCCTGAGCCATTAGAGATCCTGCTGTGGGCCTTTAAACTGCAAAATAAAAAAAAAAGAGGGGAAAGCTGTTGGAAAACCCCATCAAAGATCTGTTCCTCTCTCCTGGCTCCCCGTCCTCCTTGCCCCCTGTGCTGGCTGAGCCCAAGGCCAGCTGTGCCTTGCTCAAAGCCCAGCTTGCCACGCTGGAGCGAAGCCACTCGAGGACGGGCCTGGGCTCTTTGAAGCAGCCACAACAGAGAGGACAGAGAGGACATCCTCTCCTCAGGGACCTGCCACACGGGGCTGGCCCGGCCACCGGGAGAGCAGGGCCAGCCCGGAATGCGTGGCAAGCAGGAGAGAGGCAGCGATGGAGAAGGAGCCATGGGGCAGAGCTCAGAGCAGCCTCCCACAGGAGCTGGCTGTTCAGAGAGCAGACTGTGCTGTCCCCAAATCCCAAATCCCTCGAGGTGCCTTTCCAGAAGGGCAGCCCAGCTTTCCCAGCTGGTTTCAGCTGGCTCACCAGAGGAAATGCTTACAATGCAACACGCTCTTTGCCTCTGATCTGGCAGTTTTTGAGGAGCTGGCCAATTTCAACCACGTTTTGACCATTTGAACAGAAACTGTGAAGATAATTCGGCTCCCATTGGCGTTTTAAAAACCTGGTGGCTCGGTAAAAGGAAAGAGGATTATTAATGCCAGCAGCAAAGACCAAACAGCTGGGTGAGACCAAGCTTTTAGAAGACACAAGAACCCAGAGTCTCACGCTGCTGCTCTAACAAAACAAAGGAAAATCCCAGCAGAGCCCAGCCCAGGTTGTTCCACGGGCATCCCTGGAGGTGCACAGTGGCAGGAGCAGCACTGCCACCTTCACGTAACCCTCCCCTCACCTTCCTGTCAGAGCAGAGCTGGGAGAGCTGACTGAGCAGACCGAGCTCCAGATTTTGGTGGTTTTAACCATTAATCGCGGAGAGAGCAGGGATGAAGATGACGGGGAGCGCAGCACCAACTCCATTCGTGTGCCCTGCAGGGAGGGAACGCAGCCCCCGCTCCTGGGGGGACGCTGGCCACCCCACCCCGGCCAGCCCGTGCTCCATTCCCCGCTGCCACGGACCCTCCTGAGGGCTTGGGCCAGTAGATGGCACCAGAATAACAGAAAAGCCCCTCTGCATCTCCCCAAATGGTTCCGCAGCACCATCCCTTCCCCGGCACACGCGCTCCGACCGGTGGCTCTCAGCTCTCTGCTTTTACAAGCCTGCTTCGAGCTGACTTCTTCGGGGCTTCGGAAAGTTCCACCACGCAAACTCCGGGAGAGAAAAAAAAAAAGAGATTTCAAACTAAGAGACACCCTGCCTTTTGGAGGCTTATAAAATCTGTTTTTTTCCTCCTGCAACTTAGATGCTGCTTTTAAATGAAACACGGAAACAAAGGATTTGTCCAAATCGTCTGCTTTCCCCACAACTGCTTTAATTTGGGGAAGGCTTCCCCGGTCCAGCCAGAAGTGACAGAAGTTCTCTGCCTGCTGCATTTGAACAGGATCTGCATTTCTTCACGTAGAAGCAATTCCCTTGAGATGTGCCAGGCTACATTTTTAGGCAGGAAGGTCCCCTGCTCTTTGGCTCTTGTGACTGTCAACAGTGTTAGAGGAAAGACCAGTGCTGCTTCCCCAGCAGCTTCTGCTGTCAGCCAGTGACAACATCCCCGACTCCAGCGGGTTGAGCATCACCTCAGCTCTCTCAAAACAAGGAACAGGCTCAGGTCAGGGTGGGCATTTTCCCCAGGAGGTACCTGCCTCTCTCTTGCACACCAGGCGTGCAGGAATTCTTCTCTTTACAAAGAAGATGCCCCAAAACAGAACTAACAGCCAGTGCACGTCCTGCAGCAAAATCCATCCACGTCACAGAGAGTTAAGGACGATCCTATTCCCATTCCTGCCTCGTGGTACCTCCTGATCATCAAGGTGAATAACCATGTTTTCAGAAGAACCTGGGCAGAGATGATGGTGGTCTCCAGGGGTGGTCTGTGCAGCACAGACAGGATTGTCCCAGTCCCTGTATCACCTGTGACAAGATGCACTTTGGGCACTACACAGTGACACCAAACACCTCAGAGATGCAGCCACGGCTCTGCCTGGGGCAGGTTTCATGTGCTTAGGGAGGCACCACCATTGATTCAGAAGCTGGAATCCTGCCCTGGAGCATCTGGGACAAATTCAGAGACCACCTGACTTTTCACACCCAGACTGAGTTTTGAACATGGCTCAGCCCAGCAAAGTTTTTAAAGCAGTTTGATTATTTTGATTTTTTTTTTTTCCCCACATCCCCATTATTCATCACACTGAAGGAAAGAGTAATTCCTCCAAACCAAACCGCTTGCCAAACCATTTCTCGGCACATCTTTTACTCAATGTCCCTTCTAGGAAGAGAGCACATTTGGAAACCTCCATGACTCCACACTGCTTGGCCAGCAGCACATCCATGACCACACGTCTGCAAACACCGAGCACTGGGGCTGGAAAATGACCACGCCAGCGAGGTGGGGAAAGGCTCCCACTGCCACGGGCTCGGTGCTGGAGAGGAGAACCAGCCACGAGGGCTTTGATGAACCTTCCTGGAAGAGCTGCCCTTCTCCAGCTCTTTGGGCATTCCTGGTTTAGCAGCTCTGTCCCTGCTGGCGACAGCTGAACGAGCAGCAGAGCACAGATGCAGGGGATGGATGAGTGCTCTGATCGTCCCAACCCTGCAAACCCTCCTGCTCCCTTCCCCTGGTGCCAGCCCTGCACAGTCACCTCCAACCTCCCCAGGGAGCTCACTCCACCACTTCAGAGATGCTCTGTCCCTCGAGGATGCTGAGCATGTTTATCCCTCTTCCCAGCCCTGATTAGATTTGCAGCTCTCCCTGTTTTCCTCATTTTACCCGGGGCTGGCAGGGTTGCAGTTACAGGAGACACTGCTCACACAGAGCCTGAGCCTGGCCAGAAATAGCAGAAATCACACACGACAGCCTGTTTGCCTTCAGAGCTGCAGTAAACTCTGAGGAGCTCCTGAGATACAAGAGAAAGTCAGGCTATCCCCATGGCTGATGTTTGCCCCTCACAGCTCTGCAGAGGCTTCCCTGTCTCTGTCATTCCTAGCAGTGGGGTTTTGGAGAGGGCATTGTCCCATAAACGTGCAGCAGCTGGTTCACAGAAGGGCCTGAGTTATGATCAGAGATGAGGACATTGCTTTCCTGTTGTGTTTCTTGCTATGTTTTGGTTCAAACCTGTAAACAGACTGGTACCAAGTGGATCTGTGCTCTCCATCTGGTCCCGTGTTGTGATTTCCTGGCAGGAACATCCCTGACATTGGACTGTGCAGCGCACCCTCGGTCCCTTGGGCAGAGCTGAGCTCTTCAGTTCCTGTGTGAGGCTCAGCCATAGCATTTCACCCCCTTACCCCACCAGTGAGACCAATAATTCATGGCTGACAAAAGCTGCTCTTCCAAAAGGGCTTCCAGACATTCATGGATGCAGCAGCCAGCGCTCTCCTTTGGAGTTATTTCGAGTGATTACACAGCATCTCACAGCTAAAAAATGCACTTCCTACCTCCTCTGAATGCATGTCTGGCTTTTGCTCCCAGCCACTGGCTCTCATTCCACCTTTCTCTGATGGATTAAAAGCAGGGGGGAGAAAGACTTCCACCTAGAAAGTCCCAGAAATGTGGATTCCAATCCATCCTCACAGGTGTCTGGAAGAACCCTTGCCACTGCATGGCCCAAAAGGGACAGCGATACGTCACACAATCCAAAGTGCTCCCACTCAAGAGTGGAGATCAGGGAAGCAGAGCAGAGAGCAAAGTCCTTCTGAGGACTCCTGGAGAGCAGCACCATGGGTACAGCAAGAGAGGCAGGGAGAACAGGGAACCTGGCACCAAAAAGCAAGAAAACCAGGATTCAGCACCCAGCTCCACACAGAGTTCTTCAACCCTCCCAGAACAAGGCATCCCCCTCATTTGCTGGCTGCAACCTCCTCCAGACATTGGCTCTCTCTGGTCAGAGGAACACACAAAATACATCAAGGCAAAGATGAACCTGCCCAGACTGATGAAGGGCAGCTTTCTGGCGTGGTTTTCCTGCTAATCACATCCTGGTTTTTCTTTTCCATCATTCCAGCCAGTGACTGTGACCCTTTTCCCTATCCACACGCTTTCCCTCAGCTCAATGGGTGCCTCTTGCCCCACAGGCATCCCAGCTGAACACGGCACAGCAACTTGCCTGGAATGTGGGGGAAATTCAGAGGCAGCACCATTGTGCTGGCCAGAACAGATGAAATTCAGCATTAAACAAGCTCCCACTAAAGTCATGCAGCCACTGAAACTTGGGAGGATTCCCTCCCCAAGGTAGGATGAGCTCTACCCTGTTTATTCCTTGACTTGTTTGTCTCCATCAGATCTGTGATTGAAGTCTCAACAAGGTTTCCTTCCAAGGAAATCTCTTCCAAGGTTTCCTTATCCTCTCTAGGCCTGGGAGGATTTCCCTGCTGCCTCACATCTGCCACGGCAGTGGGCTTGGAAATCAGTTTATACTTGAGTCTGAGCATCTCCTTTTTCCTTCTAAACTGGAGCTGGTGCTCTCTTTTCCTCTTCTCTGGACTCTTCATGACTCGGTTTGCACCTTCCTTGAGACACAGCTTGCCCAGACAGAGCCCACCTGGAGCCCAGCAGCACAGAGAGGGGATGCCCCACAAACAAGGCAAAGCTGCAGGACGTGCCAGGGGTGAGAAACATCTGCCTCTCACAGAGATGTGGTGCTTGGCATCGAGCAGGAGAGCTGCTCCAAGGCCAGACGAGCAGATCTGCAAAAGGCACGGAGCCACAGGGCTCCCCCCGGCACCTGACACCTCACAGCTCCCGTGCTGCCCTCCCTTCCAGGGCACCTGGGACCTGGGGAGATCTCTGGGATCTCACCAGAGGAGCACGGGCAGCCTCCTCCCCCAGCAAGGCAGATTTCTCCACTGGGAATCACTGGTGGAGACGAGAGGGATCCATCCCCCAGGCCCTGTGGGCAGGGCTCCCGTGGGGGAGCAGCTGGAGGGCTCGGCTGGTGGCAGGGCACTGAGCAGGAGGGTGAGCTCCAAAAGAGGTCATTAGCCAGCGGCGTGGGGTTCTGCATTCTTCTCCAGGCCCCGCGTTTTCCTAACGGGAATGCCTCAGAAAACCCAGTGGGGGGGAAAGAGGAATTTACAGCTCCCTTCCAAAAACCAGCCTTTGTTTGTTTGATCGTTTTTTTTTAAATGATCGAGTAACTTGCGAATACATTTTCTGATGATTCCCACATCCTCCCAGCTGGAGAACGGTTCATGAACAGACTCCAAGCTCTGTAAATGAGCTTGTTAGTCATAAGTCTTCAAACAGGCTTGATAAACAACTTTCAGCCTGCAGGATATTCATCAACCATTCTGTCTGCCTGGTCTCCTGACACTAATTTATTATTTACAATGAAAGAGCCCTCTCCTAAATCACAGGTGATTGTTTCTTTTTACTGATTAGTTGGTTTAAAAAAAAAAAAAAAAAAAAAAAAAAAAAAAAAAAAAAAACAAAAAAAAAAAAAAAAAAAAAAAGGAGAAACAATGAAAAACAAATCACAAACAAGCACAGTGCTGCGAGCACTTATTCCTGAGCAGTCCTCCTAGTTTCCATGACACGTATCAGAAGTTTTCCAAATGAAACAAACTGTAAGTAACGATCTTTTTTTGGCCAAACACTCAAGAGCAGGCTACAGCCAAGAAAAAGAGTGTGACCATCCCAACCAGCCGCTGGGAATTTCACTGCCCGCCACCAAACGCTCCGGGGACCCCTCCAGCTGATGGGCACGTGCTGCTCCTTGCCTCCTTTGGGCTCATGGAGAGCCCAGGCACCTCAAGATATTCAGGAGAATTCACATCCAGGTGCAAAAATCTGTCCCTGGAAATCGTTCCAGCCCCTGGGTTCACACAGCAAACAGCTCTCACCCCAAGGGCGTGGGGGGCACTCAGGGGCATCAGGTGGGCTCCCTGCAGGGACAGACATTGCCAAGGTTGCTCCAGATCATGGAGGGGGATGGTCTCAATGCTAACAGCACAAAGACTAGCAGATGAAGTAGCAGTTTTCTGGGGATGGTGCAGAAGGAGAATCTTCCCTAAACTGCTGTTTAAGCCAAGCTCTTACATAACACACGTAGCCAGAAAATTCCAAAGCCCCTAATGAGGGCCCAGGGTGGTATCCAGTTATACTGGTAGGAAAACGGAGGCATGGCAAGGTGATCCTGGTCAAGTCATGGCAGTGAGCACACAGAAAAACAGACCTCGAGATTCTGTGGCCAACACACAGAGGCATATTTGAGCAGCAAAGGACAAGGCTGGGTGATCTGGTCTGAGGTCTGGAGGAAGAAAAGCCCTCCTGTTCCACCTGAGATTTTGAGTGCAAGCCTTTCCTGGGTAGGCTGCTCCCAGCACCAGCACACACCTGACCCTAAAACCTGCCCTGCAGTTCTCCCCAGTGAACTCACTGCCCTCACTGCCCGTGGAACACACGGAGCAAACGCCCTCCTCAAGGGGCTGCCCTGTGTGCGTGCATCAAATCCACTCTGTGCTTCCACCACCACCTCAGCTCCCGTGGAGAGGCACGGACAGAGTCCCATCAGCAGTCACAGTAAAGGCAGCAGGATGCAGAGCTTGGCTCTGGACTGGTCTGGAGAGCTTTCTTCCTCTCCCCCAGCACGAGATCACCCAACACATTTGCTCTGACAAGCTCAAGTACCCAGCACCGGACAGGCAGCGCTGCCAGCCCGTGCCTACAGCCAGCCTTCCCTGGGACACAGCCTGGTCTCCAGCACTGGCAGCACAGGAACCATCCACCCCAAGCAGGAGCCCTGTGCTGGATTCACAAACCTCTGCCCTGTGCCTTCCAGGCGGGGGAAAAGGCGAGGCTGCTGGCAGGATAACCAGCATGAAGCGCTGCGGGCTGCAAGGTGGGGATAGTGCAGTAAAGCTTTGTGAGAAACCAGCTCAGGCATGGTGGGGACAGGAGCTGCCTGCAGAGCCACCAGCAAGGCCAGCCCTGCAGCAGCAGGCCCAGAGCATTAACACTCTGTTTTCACTGTTACGGCTCAGACACTTTTCCCTTTTAAGTCCAATCCATCCCCACGGAGCCCTGACACAGGGAGAAGCGACAGCTCTTTGAAAGCTGCAAGCATCCCCCTCCCTTTTTTTTTTTTTTAAACAAATGTGGATCGTATTAGTGACACTTCCAAAAAAAGAAGATGATTTCCAGAGGCACTGAGCAGGTTTTGAGGGCCTTGCTGAGCTGCAGCTCAGCCCAGCTCTCCCACCCCTCACTCAGCAGCCCAGAGCAAACAAACTGCTCCAGGCCCCCAGGAGCTCAAAACCTACTCAACCTCCACTGTTCCAGCACCTCCACTGAGAGGGCTGGAAGCTACTTGGATGCTGCCTTCTGCAGCCACCCACCCTTGCTCCATCAGCACCAGGCACCCTGCTTTGATCCCAGTGCCCTGCTGCTCCCTTCAGAGCCCGATTCCATTTTCCTTTTCCAAGTCTGCCCACTCAGCAGCTGCTGCTGGCAATTCCCTCTTGCCCCAGCCTGGCAGGACCGTGGGTAACTTTGATTTTGCTTTGGTCAAGGAGGCCACAGGAGAAGTCCATCTGCTGGTGGGCTCAGAGCAGGAAGCAAGTGTCCCCAAGCTCCTGATGAGTTCCAGCTCTCGGTGCAAAAGCAGTTCTGCTGCCTGAGCAGCTCATCAAGACGTGGAGAGGGTCCCAGCCAGATCTTGAGCGTCTCTTTGGACGTTTGCCCTGCCCAGCAGCCTTGCTGACTGGCTGGAGTTTCTCCTGTAGGAAAATTTCTCCAGCCAGGATGGGGGGAAATTTGGGTGGAATACGAACTGGATGCTGCAATAGGATGTAGTGATTTGTTAAGAGCGCAGCTGGCTCCCTTTGCCTCTCATCTAACCTTCCCTTCCAGGAACAGGAGGCACCAGGATGTCCTGGGCTGCCACCCCAAGGCAATGTTCACTTCATATGGGCACGTAGGAGATCCAGACTGTCTGGGACAGTGCTTTAAACAGTGGTGTAACCTTTTCTCGGCCTCTGGAGGTGAGAGAGGAGCCCAGAACACTATGTAAACTGAAATAGATGCTCCCTGGCTTGCTCATCAGGCCTCTCTTCCCTCTTGGCCTTCACAGACTCATCCTTAGAGATGCCAGGCTTTCTTTCCACTGCAGGAGGTGGCCCTCAGCTTCAGCACCACTGCTCCCTTCCCTTCTCAACCAGAATCCTCCACACATTCTCACTTGGAAGAAACTTCTCTTTAAGTGATGCCCCCAAAGCGCCAGCAGAGAGGCAGTGCAGCTCTGCTGAGCTCCCATCCCCACCCCACAGCATCTCTCAGGGCTACACACAGACATCAGCTGAGCCCAGCAGGAACAGGGCAGGAAAGGAAACACAGGGCAAACCTACATGTACAACACAAGGTGAGCAGAGCCGTGAAAAACTTCAAATTATCTCCAGCTAAGGAATAAAATGGACCAAATACCTCCCTGTGAAGAATTCTTCCCCACCTCCCTCCAGGTGGTGAGGTCCTGGCACAGGTTGCCAGAGAAGCTGTGGCTGCCCCTGGATCCCTGGAAGTGCTCATGGCCAGGCTGGACAGGGCTGGGAGCAAGCTGGGACAGTGGAAGGTGTCAGGGTTGGAACTGGATGATCTTTAAAGCCCTTTGAACCCAAATCATTCTGGAATTTCATAAAATCAATCATAGCTGAAAAGCCCCAGAGGTGCTGAGGAGCTTTTGGAGCTGTGCTGGCCCTGGACAATGGGAAAACCGTCCCAACACAAGGTGACAAAGGACAAATCCCAACATTGTAGGGCTGGTGGCACTGACACCTACACCTGTGAGTTTCCAGTGACACAGTCTGTGACACAGAGTCTCCGTGGAGATTTCCAGGGGGTAGTATGAGGAAATTGGATTTCTGCTGCATCTCCCCCTCAGGAGGAGGCACTGCTGCCATCCCTCTCCACAGCCACCAGCCTGCCATAAAACCTGCTGGGATTTCACCCCTCCTTGGGGCTGCCTGCTCTCCCACAAGAGCAGCCAGAGGGTCCTGAAGGTATTTCCTACATGGAGTGACCAAACAACAGGTTCTTCTTGGGGGAACCAGACTTAAAACCCGCTCCACCACCCCAACAGAAGCTGAAGCCTTTCTGTACCCTGCATGTAAGGCCAAGAGGACAGTTCAAACATCAGAGCTGTGGACAACAGCTTCTCCAGTCAGACTGTGATGATTCTCACTTCAAATCTCCATAATCCACCCCAAAATCCAAACCTCCTCTAGGAAAGGCGAGCAGGGTGGGGAACCAGCAGTGCAGTGATTCATCCTCCCCAGAAACAGAGGCCCAAGTCTGGAATACTGTGACACTTGGTAAATATTCGTGATGTACTTCATTATGCAACAGAGGCCCAGCAGGAACACGGTTCCCTCAGGGCTACTTAATATGGGTTTCAAAAACTATTAAATATATCATAAACAACTCCCAACCAGGAATAAACACCTATAATCCCCATCAAGTCATTCTGGTGATGTCAAAAACCATGGGTGTCAACTCGGTTACCGGGGAGGGGGGAAAAATAAAAATACATCCTTGAAGGAATTACAGTCCTGTAGTTCTGTGTCTGCCTTGTCAAAGACCCAACTCTCCCTCTCCAACTCTTGTTTATGCTCTGTCCGTGCTCTTGCTCTTTTCCTTCCAGGCTTCCTGACAAATTTTGATGCATTCTGCACTTCTGCAGAGAGGCAAAAGGATCGAGCTCCTGACTGCAGACAGCAAAACCGTTCCATGCCCGCACAGAAATCCTCCACTGGCCGAAAAAAAAAAAAAAAAACCAAAAAACCCCCCCAAAAAAAGGGACTTTTTTTGCCTGACTCAAGGCTGCTGGTCAAGTCTTCAAACACCAATACTCATCAACTGGCACAGACATAAGTGGTCCATTGAATCGCATGCAATGACTCGTGTGAGTAAGGCCTGCGCTAATTAACCCTGAGATAATATTTTCCCATGCCATCACTGCCTTCTGCATCATCAAAAAGATGGAAAATAGACGGGCTGGCAGTGGAAACTCGGTGCCGATGACAGAAAGCTGATGTTCATTAAAAGCGTTCGAGCAGTTTAGACCAAACCTTTCAGTTTTATGAGAGATTTCAAAATCTAATTTTCATGGAAATGTTTTCATTACATTAAGGGTGGAGGTGGGGGGGGGAAAGAGGGAAAGTAAAAACCTTCGCAAAAATCTTTTTCAAATTAAAAAGTTGGAAGCTCTGAGTGGCTGGATTGAAAACACAAATACCATCAGCAAATTACGAGACCATGAGAACCAGGAAGCAAAACTGATTACGATCGAAAAAAGTGAAATTCACAAACAAATAGAAGTTTCTTTTCAGCCTTCAAAAGGAAAAGCACTCACAAACTGAGCCAGCTCGCTCCTCTAAATTCACATGGCTCTTTTCTCTTTGTTCATAACAGTACCTTGACCACTTTCGTTTATTTCTTTGCGCAGTTTTTTGTTTAAGACTCCAGATAATGTGGCACAGCCACACTTCCATCTTCTGTCTTTGTCCAGAAGCTGCAAACATCCACATAACAAACACAAAACGTTTTCCCACTTCAAACTGCAGGATTCAGGGATGCAAGGAAAGTATCTGACACCGCGATACTCGCGGCAGTAACCACGCATCTGCCAGCCTGAGGCCAAAATTAGATAAGATATGCCCAAGGAACAGAAATGGAAAGGAGTTAATCAAATTTCTAACAACTGCTTGGTGTTAGTTGTCCATTACTCAACCTTTAGTCAAAGCCAACTCTCCTCAAAGCCTCGAGGACACGGGCGGTAAGAGCGCGAAGATTCTTCCGACAAAGAACTGCGGCGTTTTCCACGCAGGTAATTTACAACAAGCACCTTAAAAAGAATAAAGATCTGATCCTCGCTTTTCCTACGTGGGTTTCTGGAAGAGGAGAACTCTGGAGAGTTGTTCTTGAGGAAGATTTGCTGCTGCTGCTGGTGCTCAATCCATGGGGATCAAGGCATTGTCCGGTTTCCCCGGCTTACCCTGGTGTAACCTGTGGACACCGGCATCAGCTGCTGCCTGAAGAGTCTTTGTCCATCAGCAGGACAAGACAGGAAGAAAACTCCTAGGTTTAATCAATTCTCCCCTCCTCTATCTATTGGTTGTACATCCCCTGTCTATGGGCTCAGCATCTTCTAGGAATAAGGGCTGTGATTTACTAACAAAAGAGATGCTTAATTCTCCAAGATAACGCAAAGGATTGCAAAGAAAACCCTGCAGTTGTCCCAGGTGCTTCTTCTCACCTTCATCCTCAGCAACTCAGCAACCCTAGGAATTGCTTTCCACATTTCCAAGCAGTGGCAGAGCTTTTCCACCTCTTTTTACAAAGAGTATTTTTTTTTTTTTTAGTGAGGGATGGGGAGGCACAGGAGCCTCGCAGACAATTCCATACTTAGACACACTCTTTTACTACTGCAGCAACCTCCCTTGTTCTGATTAAAAAGAGGCAATTAAGGCAAAATGAGCAGCCGTGTGGGAGCAGACCCAAAGTCCTCCGGCTCAGGATCGCGTTTCAGCCAGCCAGGAACAGCAGTCAGGGGGTTTGAGCCCAGGCAGCAAGGGAGAGATCTCTGCCCCAGCTCATCCTTTCAGTCGGTGACTCGCGGCTCCCTGAGCCAGGCGCTGCCTCCAAGCGCCGCTGCAGCGAGCAGCCATCCTCAGCCCTCCCTGCATTCCTCAGTCCTTCCTTGAAACAACACCTATTTCTGACCTGTGCGAAATCCTGGGGTGACAAGGAGCCCCAGCACCCAACAGTGAAGGGCTGAAAAAGCCCTTCCTCACCTTGCTGCCAGAGCAGAGGGGCTGGAGACACACGGGTGGCTCTGCTGGACCTGCCTGAGCAGAGGAACTCACTCACCTTGTCCCAGCAGGGTTTCTGGGATTTCCTTGAGAAGGAGCAGCAGGACTGAGGGGTCACAGTGCCAAAAGGGACAGAAAAAAAAATCATGGAGGGGGATTCAGGCAGCCCGTGCCCAGATTTAATGGTGAATCAGCCCCCTGACTGCCAGCACTCTTATACTGAAGGGAGATTAAAGGACAGCAATAACCCCAAAACACAGAACTTGAGCATGTAATGGACTGGAGCGTGGTTTATTCACTCCTTACAAAAGAAATCCCAGCGTAACAATTTTTCTTTTGCTGCTCGTGCTTTCTCCACACCATTTTATGAGCCATCAACAGTGAGTCTCAAACAAACCAACAAAAAGAAAAAAAAAAGCAGAAGTCAAAAATGGCCATCTGAAAAAAAACCAACCCAAACCTACTGAGAATTACCCCAGAGCCACAAGCTCTGTGAACCCTCGGGCAAGTGACAGGTTTCTGTCACTCTCAAAGGGCACAAAAGCAAGAGGAGTTCATTGCCTTTTCTAGGAAGCTTGGGGGATCCCCTCAGCTGAGCTGGGACCTGCGTTTTCACCCCAGCTTTAGCCAGAGTTAGTGAAAGTTGTGCTACCACAGCAAGAGTTGGTTTTATCTTAACAGGTTATTGTGTGACAAATTGGAACTGGGATTGCAAAGCCCTCCCAGCTAAGCAGCAGAGGCAGGGAGCTTTGCCCTGATGTTTATCAGCTTTTAGGGGAAGGTGCTCAGAGCTAGGAGTTGAACTGAAGCTGGTGACAATGACAGCTCCTTAACCCACGGACAGCTCTCCCTGTAAATATTACAAACACTCCCGGGAATGGTTTTTCTTTTTAGTAAGAGAAAAGTTTTATCCTGAACCTCTCTCAAATAAAACAGTGGCGAAATATTTCCTTCAAGCTCAAACGTCCAAATAAAACCTTCTGTCATTTCTGCGTTAAACCCGTTCTCTTAATTTTTGTCTACAAAAACGGCACCAATAATTTGGTTTTTCGCTTCAGTTTGGGACAGAACTCAGTGGCAGACCAGCTGATTTTCCTTGAGGGTGGAAGAACATTTTTAGTGTGCTTGAGAAATCCACAATTTCTTCAAACGGCTTTTACCTTTTCTCACTTCAAAACACGTCGAGTAACTGAGCCCTGTGTTAGCTTTTCCACTGAAGCAGCTCTCATTTCTCACCGAGAAAAGCTCAAAGCTCTGCTGCACTTCCGAGCTCCAGCACAGTCCTTTCCCTGCGTGGATTGCATAACACTTCACAGGACACACGCAGCAGGTAAGGAAACTGAGGCACGGAGACTCCCGGGATGTGCTAAATGCATCCACGAGAGAGCCAGAAAGCCCAGATGACAGTTCTGCCCAATAAACCTGGGAGAATTTATTCATCCCTCTTTCTTTTATTTATTTTATTTATTTTTTTTTTTGGTCGTTGCTTACTTTTTTTGGGGTCTAAAACTTTCTAATTCACCGCAACGGTATTAAAACTTTTACAGCATTCAGAGAATTTGTAAATTATTTGAAGCTGTAGTTTGGTCCCTGCTTAGCAGTGCTGGCTAGAAAACAAGCCCTTGGATTGCCTGGTGGGGGTTTTTTTGGGTTTTTTTTGGGGGGTGTACTTTTCATGCTCTTAAGAGCGAGGTGAGCATTGGTGAAACGCAGCTCCCTTCTCCACGCTGACCGAGCTCGCTGTTGGCAAGGGGCAACATCAGGAGTAAATCGGAGTAAATCAAGAGTAAATCCAAATAAAATATGCTAAACTAAATTGGATACAGAGCAGAAGTGGGGGAAAAAAACAAAAAAAACCCAAAACGTAGTCTGCATTTGGTATCTTGAGGATTCTCCAGCGGCACAAGGAGCTGAATCGGGGGCAGCCGCAATCACTGTTTCCCCCGCTGAAACACACACTTTTGGAGCCAGAAATCGCAGTTTTTCGGGTCCTGGGAAAGGAAATATTTGTAAGCCATGTGCCAGCGGCGGTCGGGCCGGCTCTCGGGGGGCAGAGGAGCCGCTCCGGCAGCCGCGCACCGCTCGCTCCGCTCCCGACCGCGCTCCTGGAGGATGCTCCCCGCCGGGAACGCATCCGGCCGGGCCGAGCCCGGGGATGCCACGGGAGCTCTTGTAAGGAGCGGCTGCTTTCGGGAAAGCTTTCCTCCTTCCCCAGCTCGGTTTCCTTTGGAATACCGAGAAAACCACGTCGGATCCGCGGGGAAAAAGAG
>VWYO01008235.1:0-21336 GCA_013400275.1 Rhadina sibilatrix
CTGAGGTCACTTGGTCTGTTCACTCTGGAAAGAGGAGACTGAGTGGAGACCCCATTGCAGTTACAACTTCCTCGTGAGGGGAAGAGGAAGGGCAGGCACCAATCTCTTCTCTGTGGTGACCAGTGACAGAACTGGAGGGAATAGCCTGAAGTTATGTTAGGGGAAGCTTTGGCTGGATATCAGGAAAAGGTTCCTCACCNTTAGGGGAGGCTTTGGCTGGATATCAGGAAAAGGTTCCTCACCCAGAGGGTGGCTGGGCACTGGAACAGGCTCCCCAGGGCAGTGGTCACAGAACCAAGCTTGACAGAGCTCAAGAAGTTTTTGGATAATACTCCCAGGCACATGCTATGACTCTTGGGAATGGTATTGTACAGCACCAGGAGATGGACACAGTGATCCTAATGGGTCCTTTCCAACTCAGCTTAATCTGGGATTCTGGGATTCTGGGATTCTACACAGCTCACAGTACACAGGGGCTAATAGCTTCTTCGGCCAGGGAACTGGAGGCATCAGGGGCTCTCTGAGGGGTGGCACTGCTCCATCTGGGGAGCAGGGGAGGCAGAAAGGCAACTAGGGACAAACCTGGCGATGGGACTGGTGGAGACTGGCCTGGTGTGTTGGCCTACAGATGGGGGTCAGGCTCAGGGCAAGTGGGCAAAATCAGAGTCAGACACAGCTAGAGATAGCCAGGCAGCCTGGGCCTGGACTAAGGACCATGGCTAGGCACAGACCAGGCAGCAACATGGAAAGTCTGCTGCTCCAGCAGGGCCAAGCCCTGACCTCAGCCAAAGTCAGACTCCATGGGCAGGGGATTGCCAAGTTAGTACTGAGTTTAAGGGTGTGCTGCATGGATCAGCTGCAGTTATTTTTTTCTACAGACTGTTGATTTATTAAAAATACGAATATCGACCTAATACCGATATCCAACTGAGACAGACAAAAACTCTCTAACAGTTTGCAGTTAGAAAGTGTATGTTTACTGCAGCGCTGGCAGCATGTGGGGTAGTCCCCAAAAATATACCGCGCCTTACAGAAAATCACAGAGTCATTTCATTTACAAAACTGTTGAATATCCAAAATACAAATGCATATTCATAACCCTGGTACATCCCATTCCCTGCTTTGTATGGTAATTAGCAAAAAAGCAATTAAGCATGTGTAGTTTGTCCTTTGAAATGGGTCGGTGGTCTCATTTAAGAGGAGTGGGTTTAAAATGAGGAAGCAAAATGACTCTTCATCGCCCTGAACTTTCTACCTTTTCAATACAAATTGTGACAAATGAGTCCCATTTCCTTAGGTACAGTGACTTTCAATAAGTTTCAGGATTGGAAGTCTCTACAATTGTCCTGTGTCCCTAAACCTATTTATCAGGTTCCCTATTTATTGTTGCAAGCACAGCTAAGCAAACATAAAGTTGACAAACAATCAGTTATTTGGAAAAAGTTAACCCAAGCCTAGTCTTCCTTAGCTAACTACAAAGCTTTTAATTAACTTCAACAACCATAAGGTTTATTTCTAACAAAAATCTTAATTTCCCTAAAATCCTATATTCTTTAAAGTCTATGTCTCACAGTGGCTTGATCCGAAGCATTATATAGTGCAAGTGATATACAGATTGTTACCAGAGTATATAAATCCTTTTTTTGACCTGGAAAATTTATTCACCTTTAATATTAAAAAACTCTATTTTTTTTTTTATCTCCAGATGTCATACTTATTACAAAAAACAGTAACTGATAATCATGATACAAATTTCCAATACTCAATTTTTTATTCTTGAGAAATTTGGTTCTCAGTTTGTTTTAAAATTCACAAAATAATCCTTGGTTCCCTTGATCTTCTCCAACAATGTATGAAGGCAGTGCTTTGCTCCAAATCAAAGGGCAAAGCAAGCAGTAGCATCTGCTTCTGTAACCACTGATTCCTACCTGCAGAAGAGAGGAAAGAACTTCCTCTGACAGAGATTGTTTCCAACTCAGCCTCAGATAGACTGGGGACTATGCCTGCCTGATGCAATTAAACACCAGTTGACAGTAGTTACATGCATATCTTGTAAGTAAAAAAAGAGGCTTATGAGTTATTTTTATCTCTTCTAATCTTTTATCTCTCTTTTCTTATTTCTTTATTTAAATGAGAAATTTTTCTAGATGGTCAAAACCCTGTAGGTAAGGTGACTGGTTAATCGTGGAAAAAATAATGAACAGAGATGAGTTGCCACTAATGAGGAAAGGGTTGTGATAACAGGGGTTGGTCTGCTGGAAAGCAGCTCTGCAGAGAAGTACCAGGGGCTCCGAGTGGCAACACGTTCCACAAGGCAGCAGTGTGCCTTTCTGGCCAAGAAGGCCAGTGTGGCCCTTGAGGCCAAGAAGGCCAAGAAGTTGTCTCCTGGGGCGCAATTAGGAAGGGAGCCCTTATTATTTCAGCAGGTTGTGAAAGGTTATCCTCCCTGCATACCCTGCTCTGGTGAGGCAGCATCTGGAGTACTATCTTCAGTTTTGTGTTTGCCAGTTCGAGAAAGAAAAGGAACTATTGGAAAGGGACCGGTGGAGTGGTATGAAATGTTTAGGAGACTGGAACATCTCTCTTAGTAGGAAAAGCTAAGAGAGCTGGGCCTGCAATACATTCAAATATCTTAAGGGCAAGTTACAAGTGGGTGGGGCTAGACTATTTTCAGTGATGTCTAGAGGCAAGATAAAAGGCAACAGGCACAAATGGAAACACAGGAGGTTCCATCTGAATAGGAGGAAAAGCTTCTTTTCCTTTGAGGGCCAGCCTATGAAACCTGCTCTAGGTGTACCCATTTTAGTAGTGGAGCTCGACTAGATGATCTCCAGAGGTCCCCTCCAACCACAACTATTCTGTGATTCTGTGATAAGGAGGAGTGAAACATTCTCTAAAATCTGTACCAGTTGTTGTTTTCCATGAAATCTTGTGGTTATCAAATTTTGAGAAAAAAAAAATTCCTGTGAGAAATACACCTTAGCAGAAAAAGGTCACTAAATGTTTCAATTACGCAAGAAAAACAATTATAACAAATCTTTCTGGAACATTTTCAAGTTAATAAAAGGAAAGGGATTGTTTCAGGTGTAACTAGTCAAAGAGTGGATCATGAAGAACAAATGATAATTTGATTTGAAAGAAATCATAACATGCACTGAGCAGAGTTCTGTAAAACATGGTGCTAAGTGATCCAGCATTTTGATTTTTTTTATACATTTGAAAATATAATCAAGTACTACTAAGAAAGTGTAGGTTTGGTTTTTGGTTTGTTCGGTTGGGGGTTTTTGTGAGCTTGCATGTTTAGGATAGCCTTAAAAAATTCATCTGTAAAATCACTGATAATATCCTCAAAAAATATCCTTTTTTGATTTTCACTTTTTCAGCCTTCTAACCTCAATGTTCAGCATGATAAATGGTTAGATTAACAAAGTGTGCATGAATGAGTAACTGACAAAATGTTACAGTAATTAAGTGCTTGGTAATACCTAAGGAAATTTTTTGTTTGAATTGGCCTTTATTACGGACATTAAATGTGTGCTTGAAGAAAAAATAAATGCTATGAGTTTACGTGCAGGCATAATATAAACTGCCATTACAAAAATCCATAGCGGCAAACAAAGAATTATAGGAAACCATTAACAAAAAACTAACGTTCTGTAATGGAGTTGTAGCTTAGACATAAATTAAACTTAATGGTGTCACGTTATCCTGGTGTTGCTTTATCTCCATGACAAATGATTTGGGAATTGTTCTTTTCAGTCTTCTTTTTCTCCATACTAAGAAAACCTTGTTCTTACAATTTTTATGTCTAGGTTACTTCTACAAAATTTTAATCACTGCTATTACTGTGTTTTGTCTTCTATCTAGCTTGTCTTAATGTTTCCTGTAGTGTGCTGGTCAAAATTAAACACCCTATTCCTGCTATTATCATAGTACCACATGGTAGGACTCAATAATAAATCTCTATATCTTCTATGGCACTGATGTTAAAAGTATCTCAGAATTATATATTTCCTCTCTACTAGAGCATCACCAGTATGTGATAGGTTTGGGGGTTTTTAAATCTATTTGAATGTTAGTGAAATATCCCTTATATACAAATGTTCCTTATTTTATATTTGTTTGTGTGATGTTTGCAAATGAAGTGGAGCTGTTTGTTTTGTCCTTATTGCATTTCATAGTCTTATTTCAGACTGTTTCTCTGATTTATGAAGATCATTCTGTCCTTTCAAGTGTTTTGAAAATCTCATGTTTTGTATCACTCATCTACTTTGTACTTTTATGCTCCATGCCATCAACTAAGCCTTTTATGAAAATACCAAATAATGGTAGTTTAGATTTCTGTGATCTATGGCATTTATATTGAAATTTGGCAACACCATAATAACTACAGGTCTTTGTGCAGGTTTGGGGTTTTGCAGAGGTTTTGTCTCATTTTGTTTGAAATATGGTAAAATAAAATATAACACTAAGTTAAAGAAAACAGATATTTATCTTATGCATGGTATTGCTCTACAGAGAATTCATTCTATAAGGAAAAGGCTTTGCTTACACACACCAGGAAATGTCTTAGCTATATATTAATGCAAGTGTCTCAGAATGATCCCTTGGCAATAATGGATTATGCAGTGGTAAAAAGGAAGCATTTCTCACATAATATAAGAATTAGAGATTCCATATAATGTGCTAAAAAGATTTATCTTGAATTTATGATTCCAGAACCCATCATAATGCTACAGCTTATAAATTTGAACTAAGAAAAGAGAGAAACTAGTAATGGAATATATTCAGAACATGATAGGTACAAAATTAACTTTATTCTACTATTAAGCTGGTCATAATCAATAGCTTTCACAAATACCATAAAATGTTGCTGATTTTCAATCTACATTTCCTTGAAATTAACACCTTTTTTATTACTATTATTGTGGGGCACCTTCTCCTTGGAATTACTGTTAAGGTCACATACAATAAAAATCTGTCTTTAAAGTACAAAATTATTTTGATAAGAAATGCAAAAGCCAGAAGATACTGGTTTCAGATAAGCCGGCATTTAAAATAGATTTGACATAACAGTAAATTGTCTGGATAGTTCAGAAACTGCAAGTGCTGGAGAAGTATTTCATAGTTCAAATTTATAGCCTTTTTTCTTGTTGAAATAGAATTAATGACAATCCTATAGATCAGGAACACATTGTTAATTTCACAAAGAGGCTAATAGTTTCTTCATTTATGAAAATAGGTTGCCTTAGTACTCACAGCCTGAGCCTCATTTTACATCCACAGGTTCTCAGGATCCATTCTCTTTCAGTCAACTTTAGGCATTTTTTTCAATGAAAGACACCAGAACTACATCAATTAAAGAGTAATTTAAATATATACGCACACAATAGAGAGAGAAAAGGAGAGAAGAATCAACTGTGAACAGAATGGAGTCTTTTCATCAGTAAAATACAATACATTATTTCTTATAGGATAAAATTCACTTTACCCTGAAAGCCCAAGTAATCATTGTGTGAGAGAAAATGTGTGAATGGGATGAAAAGATAAAAATCAGACACTTCTCAAAGTAAGCTAGGGTAGGGGGCTGCAGCAGAACTTCCCTGTGATGACTATAACAACTAATCCAACAGAGGAATTAGGGCATCGTTCACACTGTAGCATTTAGAGAGCTTGTTGCATTTCCCTAAGTTTTATTGCATGGGTTTTTGGCAGATCTGCTCAGACCACCTAGGCTGCTTTTCTTCACAACTTAGGCATGAGATATCATAATCTATCTCTTTTGCCCTGGGCCCCCTACTACTTCTTTGAGCCATGATTACAACACCATTACTCCATTACACTATTACAGGTTACAAAGGGTTTCCAGTTTTTTAAGTCATGTTTCTCTCTACCCAGTTATAAAACTAGTTCAGGTTAGACTAGATTTTGAGAGATCTGAAGTTATTCTCAAGAAATTGGGAATCTCTCTCAAATTAGAAAAAATTGATTGTGATCATATATAAATATATACATTCTATATAATTCATAAAAGATTACATTGGTAAACATGCTAATTTACAAGCCAGACTTTGTCTTGGAATTATGAAAGGAAAGTCTAATTTTCTCATGTCTCATTTTGTAATGGCCTTTTTATATAAAGGGAAGTATCACAGTTATTCAGCCAAATGCTGTTTTCATGTTTTACATGTTAATTCCTGTTAATTAATATATATTGTTAATAATCATGAAATTTGGTCCATTAGGACAAATCAGACAACTTTCTGAAAAGGAGTTTAATCACCAGATTAATATGGTACATAATAGATGTTTGTGAAGAATCAGTCTTGTAACAAATACTGAAAGTTCCTCCACTCACCATTTTATTTTTCATTTTTTTTTCTTAGTTTTCTTTTTGCTTCCTCAAACATGCAGTTGTGAAGAAATCAGTAATACACAGCTGCTAGCAGACATCATCTTGGCAATGTTTTCTTGATCCTTAGAGCTTTTGATATTTATCTGCTAGTGAGCATATGTAATTCTCACAAATACATTTAAAAGTAAAGTTCAGTTTCTTTCTCGTAATCTCAGGAAACACCTTTGAGAAGTGTTTGAATGTAAGTGTTCAAAACCTGTGATCAAAACCAATAGAAAAGACAAGAAATTTTTAAGAAAGGTAAATGGCTGATTTTTCTTATGTATGTTTAGAAAATTTTGATTTTTGTTTTGATTTAGAGTACTTCTTTTTCTGTATATTTCAGAAACCATCCATGGCTTTTGACCTGTGCAAATTGTAGTATAAATTGTAGATACAGATTGGCCAATGAGTGTTCAATCTCTGTATGCTCTCTTGATTTCTTGTTCTGGTACAAATGAAAGCCACTTTAAAGTCATATTTATTATTATTCATATTTATTTTCTATAATAAAAATATTTCATTTTTTTTTTCTAAAGTAAGTTGATATTTAATGAGCAGGTTGGATTGGTTTTCAAGTATTATTCTCAAAAGGGCACAAACTGCTGTGAATTTACCATAAAGGACGTGATAAATACCTGGTAGGGTATGTCAGGAGTAAGAACACAAAGTCAAACGTGAATATGAAATCCATATGGAGTATGAAGTTGGATATGTTATCTGAGCAGACATTTCTTTATTAAACAGCCAAATATGATACATTAGACACTGTCTTTCCCATGAGACTCATATCTAAAATGTCTTGTTTCTCACCCAAAATATCCTGAGAAATACAGATACAAATAGATGACATTGGTAGCCCTCTACCAGTTATGTTGAGAACCTGCTGCAGGAGGTCTGTCCATGAATTTGAGGCAGCACACAGGACTTCAGTAATTTCTGTGCCTTCCTATATCCAAAATCATTCTGTAGTGGAAGGGCATGAATCTGTAAGGAAAGTGTTTCCTGCAAAGGCACCTGATATGAAAATAATGTGTACAGCCAAATATACTACTATTTGCTACTAATGTGCATTTATATTTATTTTAGCTGTTAGCACTTTGAAATTCTAGCCCATGATTCATTGTTCTTTAATGTACCACATCCTGTCTTGCCAGACTTAAGATCTAATACATAGGTTTGCTGATTAGTTGGTTTCCTTGTGTGCTTGCATGTTGGGTTGCTAACTAGCTTGTTGTTGATGACATTGAAAGGATCTATAGGATAAGCTGATTCTACAAAATCCTCCAAACATACATGAAACAATTTACTCTCAGTGGTCTATGCTGTGCAAATGCAAATGAAGTTAGATTTTATGGTAGTAGTGAACTAAAGAGAATTGTTGAAACTTGACCTTAATCATTCAGGATACTAGGTAATATAGAGAAGGGTAGTACAGAGGTTTAGGCAAATTCCTTGTGAGAATTCAATGTAGGAAATTTTCTCATGTGATAGCCCCCAATGGACTTCTTTTCATTAACTTTGTACAGAGAGTTATGCAATGCCCAATAGGTATTTGACAGTCTAATTTGGAAGCATAAATACTGCTATCATGTGACTAATTTTCTTCACCTACTGATTATGTCTGGCACAACATACTTCAAAAAGTCACAGTGCATGCAAATAACATGACAGAATAGCAGTACTTACAGTATTGTACTCACTTTGATTAATTATGGTGTAACTTACTGGAAATAAATTATCAGCAAATGCAGCAAAAGGACACTGCTGTTGTAATAAAGAGAATCTAAACTGAATCAGCAAACAAGAAAAATTATTATTGTCCTTATTACACAGAAAAATACTTCTTTTAGTTGAACTATATAAAAAAGCTTTGCCATTTGCTTAATGCTTAATATTTGGCATAGCTATAATGCTTAATTTTTTTTCACTAATTCTAGATAATTGCAGATTTTTTGGGTCCCTATGATTTTAATTTTTCTTCATTATAGGGACAAACCCCAGGGATCATTAGAATAAAATAGGAGCAATACCACTGAGCATTCCCAGGACTATATACAGCAAATTCACTCATCTGACACACAGCAAAATAAATTTCCATATATATTATGTAACTGAATAATTATACAAGAAATAAGATTTAAGAATTAATTCCTTCATTTATGCCATTGCTAAAAAATATCATACATATCACACACATTGTGTGTTGCATCATTTCTCATAATATTAGAGTTACTCAAGTGGTTTTCAACACATTCTATAGGTTTTAGCATAAACTCAAGAGGCCCAAGAAAAGGAAGAAATAAGAGAAACAAAGAGTGACATGTGAGAGAAAAACTGAAAAACTCACATATTGGAAAGCTTTACATAGGTTCCAAACGCCAACTGCAGCTGAGCAGAAATGCTGAAAAAATTTCAAAGAATAATGATAAATATAGTTAAGAATAATGACATAAAGTAACTTGTACATATATTAGTATTTGTATTTGTATTTATTTATACCAGCTGTTATGTGAGGGGTTTTTTGTTTTGGTTTGCTTTTCTAATCATATAACTCTTTTTTGAAGAGAGAATGAAAGAATGTGCTGTCTTTTAAAGACTGAGTTCTGTTAGTGTTTCTCTACATGGCAGGCAAGGCATTTCTTGCTCCGCTCGTTAAGGCTGAGAAGGAACCAGCAGTGTGGAAGACAAAAAAATCTTTACAGAAAATATCTCAGACATAATGTATAACAGGTCCTCATCTTCCAGAACATCATTTGAGAGGATAAAAATATTTTGCTGCTCCTGGGACAATAGTTCTAAATATTTTATGATTTTAACTAACCTACATGCAGTTGAAAGTAACAATTTTATCTGTGGTATGATGTGTTATCATACTTAACAACCATAACAACACTATGGTAAATATAACCTTTGTTACAAAACTGATAATTTGAAGTACATTAAGATACGAGGGGAAATGTTCCAGATAACAAACTCATACAGAGTAAACTTCAGCACTGTAAAAGTATGTTTAACTCTTCTCAAATTCCCTGCTGATTTTTTTACCATCTTTTGAAGAAGGAATGATACTTGATGGTGAAAGCAGAGGCAGATTGTACTGTTTTGTGACAAATTTGATGCTTACAGAAATAGTTATTTCTAAAGTTCCAAGAGTCATCCCACACTAGCATCTAGCTATTTCAATACCTCTAACAGTATTTCTTGCAGCTATCCTTGTATTGTTACATAAGGTCTTTAATACAATAACTGTACAAGGACTCTCAGATATTCCCAGTGAACAACCATCTCCTGAGGACATTATTGTTGTTTGAAAAAGCATAAGATCATTTTCAACCTTTTACCTTAAAGAATAATAGATAGACATTTCTTACTCAAGAAAGAAAACAATTTTTTCAGAATTCATTTTTCTCCTTCCATGTTTTTTTATCCTTATGCTCGTGCATTTCAATCAATCAATTAGATCTGAAAACACAGCTATTCAAAGAAAGTTATCACGTTGCTGACTTGGGGAAATGGTTTAGGAGTGATGATAGTTGTGCTGGGTAGACAGTTGGGGTAGATGACCTTGAAGGTCTCCTCCAACATTGATGATTCTGTGATTGTGGGAATAAAGTGCATGCAAATTTTTTAATATCAATAAAATATAAATCCCTGTCAGCATGACAAGAGGAAAAATCCTTCATTTAAGTCTAAATCTGGGTGTCAATTTAACTGTGTGTACACTAACACTGTTACAATACACTAACTGGCTACTCTGGCATATTTTATTATGATTTATAGATCAGATCACTCCTTTCTACACATTATCTCTATGTGTCAGCTGTCTTCAGAAACACCTAAAAACAGCAGTGGCCCTGGAGCTTCTTATGACCCTAAAATTCCATCTCCATATATACTTTCTGGTGTTTAGAATCTAATTTGCCCTGAAGATTATCAGAAGTCATAAAAAAAGCATTTTTCTTCCTGTCTTCTTTTAACAGGGTCTGATCTGATGAAAATGCTCTGAGAATATCTCAATCTAGAGCTTCTGAAAATGTAGGACCTTCTTCAAACATATTGTGATTCCTGTTTCTTTCAAGTATTTTAGCTTCAGAAGATTTCTGTAGTTTAAAAGATGACATTTCAGTCTCTGTGTCTGAGAGTTTCAAAAAAAATATGTCCAGTTATTCAATATGTCCAACTGTAAACTTTAGGATGAAATAAATTCAGAGCAAGGATGACTCAAATTTATAGCTTAGTGTATTCCTTTGGGATGTGCAGGTTCAGTCTTTTCACAAACTGCACTGGATTCAGATCCTGAAGAGGAATAAGAATTTAAGCAATGCTCTTTCTTTGGGGGAGGGTTATGTCCTTTTTAGTGGGCCTCTATTGATTTTATCACAGTTTTAAGCATCTAATTTCTACAAGCAGATCAGTCTGGATAAGTGCTTAAGCTAGATGCCGATGACATTAAGAAAGAGCTATAATAAATGCAGGGGACTTTTGATACTAATCTTCAGGGAATAAATGAAAATGTAGTGTTAAGAACCAATGTCAGTGTTGAAGTAGGATTTGCTTTCATTTTGTTTTCTAAATATCATCATCATTAATCTTTCTGGGGTTCCTTTCTATTCAAGAAGCTTAATAAAAATATGACATTTTTAATAATTTATGATACAGGGAATGCAGTAGAACAAATTCTAAAATAAAATGCAATAATACTGTACTAAGCTGAACACAGTAAATTGTTCTCTTACATGTGATGGGAGACGAACAGTGGGAGGGAATCACAGAATGGACCAAGCTGGAAAGAACCACAGTGTGTCATTGGGTCCAACCTGCCTGCTCAAGTGGGATCATTCTAGAGCACATTGCAGAGGATTGTGTCCAGATAGTTCTTGAATGTTTCCAGAGACAGAGATTCCATTACTTCTCTGGGCAACCTGTTCCAGTGCTCTGTCATTCACACAGTAAAGAAATTCTTCTGCATATTTAGGTGGAATCATCAGTTTCTGCCCATTGCCTCTCATTTGATTGGTAGGCACCACTAAGCAGAGCCATCCTCTTAAAATCCTCCTTTCAGGCATAGATAGACATTGAGGTCTTCTCTCTGCCGTCTCTTCTTGAACTGAACTGGCCCAGCTGCCTCAGTGTTTTCTTGTGAGAGATGCTCCAGATGCTAAGTTGTGTTGGTTTCCTTCTGCTGGAACTGGACACAACAATTGTATTTCAGACAGTTCTTCTCTGCCCAACTCTCCAATCCATGGAAGTCCTTCTGAAGGTTCTGCACAGCGCTCTGGGTTATTGGCCACTCCTCCTAACTTTATGTCATCAGTGAACTTCCTGAGGAGGCATATGGACCTTCACTGAAGACATTGATGAATAAGTTACACAATACTGGGCCCAGTATTGAATCCTGCAGGGCACACTCATCTTGTCACTTATTATTGTGTCACTTATTATTATGTCACTCTGCGATCTCCTGTTCAGCCAGATGGGAATATCAGAGGAAACCAGAGGGGATATTCAAAAGCAAGGAAAAATATCCAGAGTAAAAATAATTTGTGACCTTGAATCTTAATTAGTTATTTTCTTGGAGGGATTGCCAGGCATTTTTTCCTAGAGGCAAAAGCCAGTTAAAAAAAAATACAAAAAAAACCCAATCAACAAAGCAAACTGTGATTTAGAAAGGCATTAATGAGCTTCTCTTATCCTGGGTTGATTTTATCAAGTATGGTATTGAAATATTTTACTAATCAAACTTAAGTCAAAGATATTTTTAACACAACTTACTGAATATCGTCATAAAATAAGGAGCACAGACTCCTTTTTTGTTGATATAAATTGGACATTGATGCAAATGTCCATAATTTATACCGGTTTCCTTTTACTCCATGTCAGCTTCTTAGGCTTGATGAATCTCATAGTGGTTTTTTGCCTGTTTTCTCAGGAAACCCTAAATCTCCAACCCCAGAGATAAAGGACCTATGTCCTATTAGCTTTAGGTCCTATAAATAACTGTTAGATGTTCAGTCACACAAAAGAAGCAATAGAGTCGTTTCAGGTTAGTATCTGCAACTAGATTTATATTTTATATAGAATTTTCCAGGCTTCTGCCTATCTGATTGTCTTATATTCACTAAAAACTTTTCACTCATAAAACCAGAGAAAGGAGGAGGGAGGAGAAGAGGCAGAAAAGTATGTATTACTGCCTTCTATAATACCTCAAAATTGCCTGCTGAATTAGTTAAGATTGGCTCAAAATCAGATTTCAGAAACTGAAGTTATGTCTGATCTCTCTGACACACCCTATTTATACAGCATTTATGCAACACTTACAAGGTTACTGTCATTGAACATTTGCACAAAATCTCATTTTGTCCTGACAGATTTCTATTCTACAGGTAAAAGATGGCAATGTGCCCTCCTAGCCATACAAATTGTAAGCTTAATTACTTTCTGCCTCAGCTCATCTTGGACAAACAGTACTACAACACTTATTCTGAAAACTGATTTGCTATTCCTTTTATTTGTACTTAGAATTTGGTCTGTGAAACAAGCCGAGCTTCTTGTATCCTGTGCCAGCTTCAGAGGTTATGAATACATATCTCTGCACGTCCATTCCAGAGTTCACCCAAAAATCTCACAGAAATCAGAACAATGGGGTTTACTCTATTCCAGATAGGAAGGGAAGTTATATTCTTACTTCTGGATTGTCTGTACCTCATAAAGCTATCTTCTGTAAAAGATATGACCCTCCAATCATGTGTAACTTTGGAAGCATTTCTGGTGGATCCTGATTCCTTTGGTATGGACTGGCTTTTTCCTCTTTTGCCAAAAAATAAAAAAAAAGGTCTTCACATTTTTATGAAAGTGAGATAATGAGCTAAACAGACTAAAGCAGTTCTGAGTCTGCAAAGGAGAAGTGCTGTAAAAAACCCCAGCTTTTTAAAATGAAAGATGGAAGTTGCTAATGTGTCTATGCAGCAGCCAAGATGTTGAAAGACACTGAATCATTACTTCAGATTCAGATTACTCATTTATCACTGCAGATACATAGAATCCTTCTGATTACCTAATTGTTCCAGTGAAGTACCCTCCTGCAAAGACCAAGTTTGCTACTGTACAGAGCAATATGAGTATTTTTAATGATTAAAGATAACTTCTGGCTCTAAGTAATACCATGTTCCATTTCTGATGCTAAGTTAGCTTCTAAAAAATTCCTGGGTCTGTTTTGTGGATTAAATATTAATTTTGAAACTGCTGAAACTGAGACTTTACTCGTTTAGCCACACATTTTTAAGATATTCTCGGGTAAACAAGGTATCTGCATGGGGTGACATATATTACAATGTCTGTAGGAAACATACACTTCTAAGGTTGAATCTGGGGATCAGAGAGTTTTCATGTTGTCAAATGGTATTAGACATCTATATATGACCAACTGACTCAAGTCCTTAGTGTTGAATAATATTTTAATACTCTTTTATCCTATGCAAAACAGTCAGTTAGAAATCCTGTTATTGCAAAGGACTAATTTAGAGTAAGTCTTTGCTTAGTAGTAGTTCATGATGAATGGCTGTTATTTTACTTCTAACATGAATAAACTATTCCATGTTTAATGGATATATATATAGTCTTACTAAAACCTTATATATCTTTACGTTGAGTGAATATGGAAATTCTGTTTCTGACAAATTAGTTGAAATAAACTGACTGTGCTTTGAATAATTACACTATAAGGTTGTAATGAAGAGAAATTAGATGGCATTTCCTTTCATTTTTTTGGGGAGGAGCTTTTATGTGGACTTCATCCTTGACTACAAGGAGAGAAGAGTTCTCCACAAGATTCTCCAGAGATCTCTGTCCAGATCAAACAATGGCATTGACACTAACAGGCAACCCTACCTGTTGCAGAAAGTATTTTCAGATAAGCTTAACTGTATAGGAGTTTCAGAAGCATTTTGTCAGGGACCCATGGTTCAAGTTGTAATTAGACCAAGTTGCTGTCATTCACTTGACTGGTTTATGTGGAATATAACAAAGAGGAAATTCAGTGCTTTAACAGGCTATGTAGCATATAAAGTTTCCTGTTATTATGAATAAATGGTTTTGCCATTATTTGATCAATTGAGGTCCTGTAGATATGTTTTAGTGTGGAGTATGAAATACCCTCAGACAGAAAGATCCTCTGTTTTCAGTGAACTTGCATATGGAATTCAGCACCACACACTCAGAAGGAAAAAAACCAGAGATGTCTCTGTATAGAATAAGCCTGAGTAAATACCACCTTTCCAAAATGATGACAAGTGCTTAACTGCAATTACATACATTTCTAATGCATTTTTTATCTGCTGAAAAGCCTGGTGCAAGGTTTTAGTTTTTTACTTATTGTAAATCTTGGGCTGAACTTTTCTCCTTTCTACAGTGTGATAACTTCAAACTTATCCTCAGTGCCTTGCTGATATCAATTCTGACCCAACTGCATCCTGCTGAATTGCATGAGGCCCTGCAAAGTAGCTTTTATGTTTTAAGGTACAACTACCATAATCTTCTAAACTATCTGATAAAATTTTAATCTCTCTGCCCTCCTTTTTAGAAGTCAGCCAAGGAAAGATGTGTAGACAGCATCTTATTTTATTTACTTCTCACAAATCCCTATGTCTGCCATGTTTAATCGTTTATCTTCTTCCTCCAGTTTTCCTTCCCCCTCCCTCTCACTTTAATCTTTTCTTTCCATTTGGCTTACTGTGGCTGAAGTCCAGCTTTGCTGTATTCTAATTATTGTGCAGACTATATTCCTTTATCTGAAAACACTCTTTGTTTCCTAAAATGCTCCTGTACTTTATCATTATATTCTCTCAATGTCATCACTACTTACGCTTTTCCTGTCTTGATTATTTGATCATTGATGACAGGAAGGATGAGCTGCAGTTTATTACATTTATTCTGTGGGGCTTGTTGCTAGGTGATGCCCCTTAGCCACTGCTATAAATACTTAATAATCTTAAGATTAAATTTCCTTGTTACTTTACATTTAAACAGTGTAAGGTACCTGAACTTTGATGATTTAAAGTGCATTAGAAAACTATTTGGATTAAGGGAGAATTCTGATTGGCTACTAGATTATTGCTAAAGGATGGATTAATTTGTATGAAGCACACAGTTCTGCACTGTTGTTCAGTATTTCAAACTGCAAAACTCATCTTATTCCAGCAGTTTGACATACCTTTTTTTAGACTGGAAGTGTTATGAGAGAAAAATCACAACTAAGAAAGCTATTTAGTAACCATGAGGTAACATTCAAGAAGGATTGAAAGTTTGGGGCTCTGCTGGGTTGTATGATTGTCCTATGTTAATCACATTCCTTTTTTCACCTTGCTGCTTAATATTTATCCAACTAAAATTAGCTATTTAACTTGTGCATGATCTTGAAAAAGTTCCCATGTGAAATACAGGACCATGAGTATACTATGTTTGCTGTTAAAACAGCACCTGCAAAAAGTTATTTTAGTGTCTGAATACTTCTGTAATTATGAAGAGAGTTATCTGCTTTCAAACAAGATTTTTAACCAGAAACTGCAATCAGAATGGAAAACTTGCATTTACTCTCATTTCTATCAGTGAAGTTGAAATATATTTTCCTTAGGCCTGTGCTCTCATATAGGTTAAATCATTGTTTCATAACCCTGTCAGAATATAGGAATCATAAACTAAACCTATTTTAAGGCTAATTTTTTTGCTATAGGAGAATAAACTAGCATTTTATTCTAAATTTTGAGTGAGCCTCGTGACTCTTGTTTCATCAAGACCTCTCACTTCAAAGATTTTTTTTCCTCTTACTTTGTTTTCTGTTCTTGCTTAGTCCACTTCAGGGATTTTGAAATATTACTGAAATGAGCCACAAACAAATTAGGCAGATATTACACCAACTGATAATTTAGGTAAGATGTATAGCTTTACAAAAGTCATTTCTGAATGCTTAATCATCATTAAGGGTGCAAATGTAGATAAAATTACAGAAACCCCCTCCCCAGTTGTATAATTGAAAAATGTAAAAAGAAGTTAAACTCAAAATAAATGTGTAGATGAATGAAATTCAATTCTTAGTATCACTTAACAATAGAATTAACCAAATAGGTGGGAGAAGCATGCAGGATGAAGAAAAACATCTTCCCAAAATGAAGACAATCTAGAAAAAAACAAAGCATATCTCCATATTTTTATTCTGTTTTATTAAAGAGAGGGAAGAGAATTAATTTTATTATAGTGCATAAGTATTTCCATTCAGGAGAAATAACTCTTAAGGTGCTCTTAAACAAGGTGATCAATACAACCCACACAAAATCCAGAAATATTCAAGTAAGAAACCTAGGAGAATTCTTTAAAATTCACAGTATTCCATCCCTAGAAAATGTTACTAAGAGAAGTGCTGAATTTTCTGTCACTTGAAGATTTTATATATTTGTGTACCATTTATTAGTCTCAATGGAGTGTAATTGAGTGATATGCAAGGGCTTGTCTCAATTGAAAGGTCAGACAAAATGATCCAGTCATCACACACACACACCACACACGTATATATCTGCATATACACATATGGTCAGGAGAGACTTTAAAAAAAATTCCCATCACAGTGAGAAAAGTAATTAGATAAATACCAGCCCAACAAAAACTGTAAGTAACTAAACACAACAACAACAAGCAAATGGGATAAGTTAAAACACCTCAACAACAAATATTCTTTGCTCAGTGCTTAATATTTTCTGTCAAGGATTAGAATCCCACTGTACTGAATGTAATAAAAGAAATAAAACTGTCCCAGATGGCTTATAATCTAAACAACTGGCAAAATACAACCACTGAACAAACAGGGTCTGCAGGGTAAGATAAGGTTACTGACCAGGCAGGCACGTGTGAATAAATTAGATGTGACAATGGCTCAGCCATCACATATGGTCATTGATCTAATCAATGGCAACAGAGCAATTTTCCATAGGAATATTTTGGTACATATTTTCCCTTACATTAAAGACAGTTTAATTAACTGCATTTGTCTGTATCCCATTGCATAAAAAAAAAGAAGTCATGATCATGCCTATTATTTTCAAACTTACTAATGTAAATTAAAATCTACAAATCAAAGGACAATCTTGATTTCCACCAATATATTTCACTGTGTCATTGCTTTAATATTTCAAGTAAAGAAATCAGCTGATCACTTACACTTCCCCAGATTTGATGACTATAGGTTTAACATTACAAACCCAAAATTCTGAAGGACCAATTCAGTAGCCAACCTCTGCATTTACAACTCATATTCTCACTACAGATATGATTATGTCAACTTGAAAGCTTTCTCTTCATTATGACAATATATTTCACCTAAAATACAACATAATTTAATAATAGTGAGATCTGCTTGTGGTGTGATAAAGTTTTCACCAAGGCACTTGAGAGAAGACACATAAAACTTCTGACCAGCATTTTCATAAAATAACCCCAATGGTAACTGCTAATCTGGACAGACTTATGATAGCTAAGAAGTGTGAGCAATGAGAAGTTATAAAACTAAAAATAAATACAATAATATTCATTAATTTCTTGAGAAGAGCAATTTTATTTCTGTAGAGTAATTATACCCTAAGTTGACAAACCTTCTGGAATTTTGTTTCAGGGTTTACTTGGAAAAAAGATCGTTATAACTCATAAACAGGTAAGAAGCATTCTTACCCCATTGCCAAACAAACTACATGACTAGGGAAATTTCAGACAGAAAACAGACTAGTAATTTCAACATTTAACTACCTCACAAACCAATATATCCACTTAGTAGGTTATCATTTTCCTCAAAATATTTACTCATTAGCTACAATAAAAGCATGTTAAGAGATCCTGGCATTAATGGTGTGACATTGGTATAAGGCTGAAGTTTTTATTTGTTCACTTGAGTAGAATTGTGTAAGCCTGTAGGAAACAATATCTTTCTTATCTCTCTTTTCCTCATATTTTTTGTGATTTATCAGTATGCATCCACAGGCAGTATCCAAATCCAGTGAAGATAGTAGTAATTCACAAGGTCTTAGACTTATTATTAGTGAAACCATAAAGAGAACCTCTGAAGGACACAATGGTGGTTTGAATACACACTTTTATTTTAAATAATAATAATCAAAACCTGTTGCAGTTATTTCAGAGATCACGTTTATTGGTTTATTGTTTCTGAAAAAAACAGTGAGTACTTTTTAATATATAGGTCTTTAGTTTTTAATAAGTATAGTGTTAAGACACCATAAAAATATATATAAAGATTAAAACATATTCTGTTACCTGTTATATTTATTTATAAAAGAACAAAACAATCCTGGATGAACCCTGTATACTAATCAAAAAAGTATGTAATTTACTGAGCATTATATTCAACACTATTTAGTAAAAAATTCATGGTACATAATTAAAATGTTTATGACTTTTTTCAGATCCAGAGGCATTGGTATTCATATCTACAGATTATATCAATGTAGTCTGTTCCATCATAGTGTATTTGTAGAAAATAATCACAGTTTTAAATTTTTATTCCTCTATATACAGGATCACATTAGCTTCTATGTATTGGAGAGTTTGACTCGTCTTGCTGGTTTTATGTTAAAATATTGTCAAGGCATTATCACTAAGGATATATTTAGAGTAGCATAACATAACATGAAGAGGTAATCTATGTTCCTTTTTATGAATTCTTGACTGAATCCTTGTAAATGATATTCCTAGAACTGACAGACAAGGTAGGTGTTATTGGGAAGCTTCTTCTGAGGAAACATATTTTATTCTCAGAAATCTTGAAAATCTTGGGAGTTAATATTTCATCCACTAAAATGGCATTTTAAGAAAATTTATGTCACGGCATCTCTTTAGAAACCCAGAAAAGCATGTGTATGGTGAAGCAAACTCATAACCAATTCTTGTAGTTCAGGTGGAAAGAGCATACAGCCTGCTTCTGGTTCATTTTTCCCGCTCTCTTTTCAAGGATGAATAGTCAGCATGAAATAGGGGATTTACCTTTCATTCTTAACATGTGTATTTTCACATCCACTCAAAGATTAGCCAAAATATAAAAAGCACAAAAAAACAAAATAAAAAGCTTTGGAAAACTGCTGAGGAAATAGTCATAAACAGTCGGCAACATTGCCTCCCATACTTTACTCCCTGAAAACCTCTTTTGAAACTTATATTCTAGGTCACCCTCTCAACATAGAAAAGGACTATGAAATCTAAAAATTATTCACATAAAGACTATTAAAGAAAGTACTACACAATAATAGATTTTATAATGATGCTATTAAAAAATTATTTCTTTCATGGATTGAAAGCATCTCGTGTTGCTGACTACAAATTTAATATAATAAAATTTATTTTCATATATTTTTCATGTTAAATAGTATCATTAACATCTATAAGACAACCTAAATGGATAAGGTAAGCTAGATTTGTCTCCAGTTTATTTTCTACTCTGTCTTATTTGAATGCAAACATCTCTGAAGATTTTGTATAACCACTTCAAAAATTTAAACAGAACCCCAAGAGAGGTTGTGTAATTTTCAGTTCACTGAACCAGAGAATAGTCTCTCAAAGCTGTTTCAGTGTTGTCATTACTTCCACCTACAAAAGAGAGATCACTCAAAGTTGGAAACAAGAATAAATAAGCAAATACCTTCATAACAGATAGCTTTCAGACACTGCCTATTCAACATTTTTCTTGAAATGGTAGATAATTGGAACTTTATTTTCAGTATCTGAAATACCCTGAGTGTATTTCAATATATTTCATCATTTTGATAAAGTAATAATCAGACATTAATTTCAGCCCTAAACTTTTCTGTTAAAGAACCAATCAAAATAAACAATTTGCTGAACACCATAAATTTAAATTAGGATCAAAGTGCATTCTCCAAGCCTACCTGAATTAATGATGTATTGAAGGAAACAGTAGGTTTGATGACTCCTTGGGTGTATGATTTCAAATAGGAATACAAATAGACTTTTTTTTTCTTAGAGAATAATGTCTTTTGGATTCATGTCTTGCTGACCTGAAGGCTGCACACATCCTGAAGGAAGGTTTCATGAAAATTACATTAAAGAGGAACTTACATTTCATGAAAATTGTGGTTTGACCACAAATTACTAACAAGCTGCTGTTATATTTGACTAAATCCAATTTGGGGCATCTTATTTTCTGTAAATAAGAAATCTTTGGAAATACTCATTATGCAAGGAAAAAAATATTAGCACTTTGAATTATAAATTCAGTGAAAGTTTGAAAATATTCTACTTTTTATATTTGCAGGCACATTGTGAATGAGGGCGATTCCATATGCTAATTCGAAGTAACTACTCATGCCTCTGTATGAAATCAGAGTCACAGAATATGCAGAGTTGGAAGGATCCCACATGATACCATATGTTCTTGCATATATACATATATGTGAGTGTGTACACTCACATAATAAATGCTGCTCATGCTATATGGGAATTCGTGAGCTACTTTAAAGATGTTAGGTTATTCATGTTAGAAAATTCAGTGGAAATTAATTACATTCATTACGTTAACAAATGCAGCAAAAAATTAATTTAAGAATTGTGACTGTTCTCATATTATATTTTAGGAAGGTTTTCCTAGAAATTGGATTCCCTCTGTTAGAAATTCTTACTAATAATCACAGTGTATCTGAAATGCTTTATTAATATTTCTATGAGTCACATAGATTCTATTTACAAATCTTAGATCTGTGATAGTATCTGTCTTGGTTTGGAAAGACAGGTATCTACCAGGGAAACTGGAGTTTCCCTGAGAATGGAGAATGTAACTCCCACCCGCCAAAAAGTATAATTTTGCAATCAAGGGCTTTCAGGCAAAGATTTTGGGAATAGGAATAACAGTTCTTTACTAAGAATATTAACAATAC
>VWYO01008235.1:21345-35173 GCA_013400275.1 Rhadina sibilatrix
ACCAGGTAGAAACTGCCTGCCCCCACCCCACTGCCAGGGGCATGTGATGCATCTCACAATAGGGTGATGGAAATGCAGATGCACCGCTCTGGGGGCGGGGGTATAGCCTGGGGGGGTGCTAATGGCCCATTATCGAAGGTGTCAGGCCTCTCTCCCACAGATGAAAATAGAATACACATATTTGGCTCTACAACCCAGGACAGTATCATACAGCCAAACTGAAATCTTTGAGGTATTAAAAGATCAGTAAGATGAGGGAAATTGTCAGCTTGATAAACTTGACCAGCAGGGGCTGAAGGACAAAGGTTTGTTCAGTGTGGAGAAGAGACAACTTTGGGAGGATCTATGAGCAGCCTCACAGCACATATGGGGATGTCATTGGAAATATAAAGGCTTTTCACTTTGGTACATGAAAGGAGAATAAGAGACAACAGGTTTAAGTTAAATTAAGAGTGGTTAAGACAGGATATTAGGAAAAAATCTAATATTTAATATTGAAGTTGTTTTCCAAACAATGTAAGCATTTCTTTTCTTTTGGTTTTTAAGGCATGGACAAAGTGGAAAAACCACATTATACTTACCTGATGATGCTTTGAGCAGAGAATTGGATCAGTGATCTCTCAAGTGATCTTTTGAAAACATATACTGCAACTTTTCTGCTCCACAACTTCATGTATGTGTCAGTGAAATTCAATTTTTTCTTTTTAAATCAAACTCATAGATAATGTAAGTGGTTCATGTTTCTTTCTTTTAAGGTAATTTTTGAGAGCAAATATAATGCCTTCTTATTATGTCATTCTATGTAGGAATTTCAAGTCAACTTTTCCCTCATTTGTTAAGTCATTTACTACTAAGCTTCAGTTTTATTATGTCATTCTAATATTTAAAATATTTATTTTTCCCATTGCTATATAGAAGACGTTTAAATAAAGATTCTCTTAAAATAATGAGTTGAGGCAAGAAGTTTTCAACATTGGTTACCCGTGAAGATTCATTATTGTCTCTTTTAGAAGGGCTGCCATGAAAACATTCATACTAGAAAAGGAGTAAATGGTGAAATGGAAAATTGTGCTAGAGTCAAAACAAAGTTAAAAAATAAACATTGGCTGCAAATTATTGCACAAATTTGTTTTGTAGTTACAGTAAGTCAGGAAGTGAAGAGTTTCAGTAGATTGAAAACAATGCAAATAGGCAAAAAAGATAACTGCTACCTCTACCCTGTCAGGTAAATAATCTGATTCTACTCAGCAAAATCATCTGACATTATTATAAGCTGCTCTATAAAAATATCAGATTCATGTCAATAGGAATGAAAAAGAGGAAGAATGTTAAGTATTATTAGCAAAGGGTTAGACACCCACAAAATCTGATTACATTGTTGTATAAACCCATGATACATACATAACTTGAGTGCTTCGTGGTGTTCTAATCATCCTATCTCAGAAAGGTACAGCTTGTGAAAGTAAAAAGAAAGATGATAACCATGATCAAAGAAAAGGAACAGTTTTCATATTAAGAAATTCAGCCTGCAAAACAGCAGGAGACAGATGTGGTAGCATTGCTCAGCATTGTGTAAGCTATGAAAAAATGGATTAAGGAACAATTCACTCTCTTTCAGTGCCTAGGAAATAGGAACAACCAATAAAGTTATCAGGCCAAAGGAAGTACATTTCCAAACAGAGTAAAATTAAGTTTTGGATCACTTTATTGTCAAGAGCTTTGGAGACCAGAAGTATAAGGAGATTCAATATCTGATTAAGCAATTGTGAATAGTCTATCAAGGTCTATCCAATGCAAGAAAACAGATACATCCTATCAATGTTTCTTTTCAAATACAACTCCAAATAATATTAATTCAGCACTGGAAAACTCAGTATTATTGCTCTTGTTGTGTGGGCTTTGAATCACTTTGATTATTTATAGTAGTTCAAAAATTTGAATATAGATTTTAGATAGTGATTTTAAGTTTCAGATTGCATTCACCTCTTTCTCATTTCGGTACTCAAGGTTTGAAAGTTTACAAAACTGCAAAAGCAAAAAATAACGTGAATTACAAATCTAGTGATGCAGACCTAGATAACACTTAATGAAACAAAAAGGAAGTAGATTTAAAACGTGTAAATACCTATTTCTTTCTTGAAATTTCATCCATAAAAAAAATTGGAGAACAGAACCTGCAGATTTGGAAAGAGATTAGAAGAAGTGGTGAACAAGACAAATAAATGGTTACTACTTTTGGGTGTATGTGCAACATTCCTCACAAACAAATTACAGACACTGAGAGAATTCAAGGGAAATGAAAAATGTGGACAGCATCTTCTATTTCTCTGTTGGTAACAGAAAACTATGCTGAAAGTACTAATGACTTTACTTGGCAATATATTTCTTATGTTGTTACAAGAAGTGGAACACTTCATGCTAAAGTGTCACATTAAATTTTGTTTGTTTGTTTTTACATAGAAGAATATTTCACAGAAAATGGCTGGTATCAAATCATCCAGAGTAAGGGATACCCCAGAAACCAGCTAAATTGACCCAGAACTGAAAGGGATTTTGGCCTGGAATCCAGTGGTTTTTCAGCAATGGTCCAGAAAACAGTACCTAAAATATTCTACTATAATTTTTATTCTGGCAGAGTGTCTATGACAATATAATTTAGAAAGTTTATTATAATGTGTGGTTTTGTGTTGAGGGTAGATCTATTCAATATTCTCTTTTCCTACTCTTTACCTCTCTAGAGGTAAATCTAGGCATGCTAGATTTTGCCTAGGAGGAGTAGAATCAAACATGGAAGTAATTATTCATAGAAACAAGATAAAACATTTGCACAGAGAAGGGCTCCTGTGAAAGGTCTAGAATGTGTCTTAGGAGGACTAGCTGAGGGAGCTGGCTTTGTTTAGTCTGGAGAAGTAGAGGCTTAAGGTGGACCTCATTGCTCTCTATAGAAAAAAGGCTTTAATGAGGTGGGGGCAGTCTCTTCTGCCATGCCTGCAGTGAGAGAAGAAGAAATGGAGTTAAGATGAGACAAAGGAAATTCAGATTACATGTAAGAACAACATTCTTCAGTTATGGTGCTCAGGCATTGGAATAGATTTCCCGAGGAGGTGGTGGAGTCACCATCCCTGGTGGTGTTCAAGAGGCATCTGGATCTGGTGCTGGGTGATGTGATGTAGCATTTACAGTGGTAGAGCTGGGTGGACGGTTGGACTGGGTGATCTTGAAGGTCTCTTCCAACCTAATGATTCTATGATTCTACTTGATACATCCCAAAAGAGCACACACAATCTCATGTATCTGTCCCAGTATTTGTGGTAGAGTTCAGAGGAGTGTTGATATATAGAATAATAAAAACACAGGACTAGAAAGCCAGAATGACAAATTTTACTTCATCTCTCATCACTAAGTCATTTCTGGGACAAGTTTGTCTAACTTTTTCTGAAAGATTGCATTGAAACATATTCTACATATCCTTTGAAAACCATTAATTTCTTCTTAGTAAATAATAAAAGTTAAAGAAAGTGTTCAGATTGACAATATTTAGGCTGTATTAAGTGTTTCATAATATTCTTTGCATAATTTTCTTTCTTACAGGTAGATCTGTCAGAAAGCATAGCACATAGCAGGCAATCAACTGTCCTTCATTTTAGGACTAATTTTATACATTCCAGAGTGTTCCTCGCTACAACAGTGTTATGGATGTGCAGAAGTGCGTTTCAGGTGATTTAATCTGTTGTACTTTGCTGGGGTTTTTTTGTGGGGAATGACAGCATTGGACTGACTTCATCTCTCTCTCTCTCTCTCTCTCCTCATTAACAAGGATGTGCTCAGTAAGTTAGGTTGAGACTGCCCCTGGTTTTGATGTCAGTGATGGGATGATGAAAATCTTTATGGCTCAATAGTGTTGTAGCTTTTTGCAAGCTATCACACAGGGGTCCTCTATCAGTAACCACCAGAGGCTCTTTCCATACCTAGATTCTAAGTATCAGGAAATTTTTGTTCATTTTTTGCCACTTTATCAATATGTTGGGACTGCAGTGTATAAGGTCTTCTGTAGGAATATTGGCAGCACTTAGTCTTTGAATTGCTTGGGTGGTTGGTATTTCCCCTGATCAAATAGATGTGGAAGATATATTACTTCTGATTACTTATATCTGGAAGCAATACAGATAGTTTCAGCTCCAATCTCTGCATACCTAATTACCAACCTTGGATAAAAGAGAGAAGTGTGTTGGGAGCTCTTTGTCTTGTCTCACAGGGCTTCACATGATTATCAGGAGCTTGAGAGATGGATTAAAATGTCAGTGAAGCTTGAGCTGTCTTTGCACTATGAAAAGTTGAATTTAACTGCTTGGAGATACTGAAACACCATCAAAATGAGGGAAGAGTTTTGAAATTAATTAACAATCTTCTGAAAAGAGCTTTCACCAGAAATTTATTCCTCTACTTCTTCAAAGAACAAATACAGGAGTTCTTGAATGTCTAGCATTCTAGTTTTATATTCAATGAGTATGTTTACTTACCTGCCTTAGAAGGACCCTGAGAGGTGGGTTTTAAATTTCTATAAAACTCAGTACTTCAAAATAATACACAGAATGCTTAGTGTGATTTAAGTAATCAGTCTTGAGGAGATCATTGTATTGCCTCAAAAGGGTCTTGTCTCCTCAGTTAATGCTTGATCTTTTCCTTTCAGAGGAAAAGCAGCAAGTTCATTGCAGTACATTATGGATATAAGCCTCTGTAAAACTAGGCCACTTCATAGACAATGATAATTCAGCTTTTTATGTATTTGATAGGAGTGTTTAAGTACTTTTTCTTTTCCCACAGTTTTAATGAGGAGTTTAATTTTGCCTATATAATGAAGATCTGAATGGACAAGCCATATTTTTTATAACAAGAGTGACTAAACTCTAGTCAAAGCATCATGTCAATTATTAGTAGGCCATGTTATATGTGAATAAAGGAGAACTAATTTCATCATCTTTGATCTTGGATATTAGAAGTGTACATTATGCTGTGTTCTTTGGTGCAACAGATTTATATTGGATTGTGTTTCAAAATGGATTTTTTATTATTTTCTGTTAAAAAAGAAGGAGAGATTTAAAGTTTGGTGTACGGTGCTTTGGGGATGGATGTGCTTTAAAAATGTTCCAAGGTCAGAATAATTATTGTGAAATTTTTCTCTTCTATTCAACAATAATCAGGCTAACTCATTTGATGATATATACATACACATGTGTATATATTTAATAAAATTCATTAATCCTTGGCTAAGACAGAATTATTTTTTAATGGAAGAATGACACTTTTTTATTTTTTCTGCATCTGAGTTCTCCTCATTGCTCTTAGAAGTTATTCAGGAAAAAGTGGTTGTGAACTTTAAATGTAAAAGTGAAAAAGTAGGCAAAGAGTAAGATGTTAAGTACACACTGTTTGTCACATTTAAAAATTTGTTGGTTGGCATTTATTTCCAAAAGAACACTTCAAGGTATCTCTGATATAAAGAAATTTAAAAGTTTGGACTTGCTTGGAATCTTATCTTGAAGCTCACTCTAATGTTTTGCTCTGAGGTTTTATGATTTGTCTCTAGTAATGATGCTACTGTAGTAGGCGTTGCAGTCTGAGCAGGCTGGTATCTCAACTCTGGAAGCTGTGACATCCCCCAGCTTGAGAGGCAGGCAGTTCCTTGCTGCAACATGGCCAGGAGCACCACCTTCAGACAAAGATATGTTACTGTTAAGACATTTTTTTCAAGGGTTGCCAAGCATGGAAGACTGTCATCCATCCAATACCTGCTTGAGATTTTGAGTCCATTTTATCATTGATTGCTCCTTTTACTGGATGTTTCTGGCAGTACAGAAAGAGGGTGAGGAATGAACCACTCTCTAAACCAGAATGCCTGCATGCACACATTGGGGAGGGATATACCATCCATTAATGCTGAACTTCACACATCCAGCTTTAGTATCTGTTCCTCTATGGATTTCTTCTGTGTTTTGGGAAACTCCCTGCTGCTTCTTATACCTGTGTTCTCCATCTGGTATTTGGAAATAATAGGCTGTTACCTGAAAGGAAGAACAGCTCTACTAATACCTTAGGGACAAAAGGTTGAATGGGAGCTGAGAGCTTCCTCCATATGCAACAACCCAGAGGTGTCGAACAGCATCAGTCCAGCGTGGTCTGTCCACAGTCCTGACTTAATTGGCAGAATGATTGACCAGATCAGTACAGAAGACTGACAGATCATATATTACAGTACTAAGTGCTTTAATGGATTTTTCCACCCAACAAAAGCAATGCCTGTAAATAACCTAAAGTTTGCTTTATTAGCACAAAAACATAAATAGAAATATGAGGGTTTGGATTCAAAACTTGAATTCAAACTTGAATTATTCCATCAACTCCCAGAGATGAAGAAAACTCTACGTTTCAAATTTTCTTCTTATATTCTTTCAGTGGGCCAAAAAGGTAAAATCTAGCATAGGCATGTCCTTCCTCTTTCCTGCCAAGAAATTTTGAAGGGAATCACATGTATTTCTGCTTCAGCAAAATTTTGTGAAGACTGGAGCAAATAAAACCATAATGTTACCTTGTATTTGTTTGTCACTCTCTTAAACCTAAGGTTAAGGATGTTTTCAAAATTTGCAGAAAATAGAAGAACAAAGGGAAATTTGAATTTTGGTGACTGTATCTGAAGCCTGGATGTGTCTTTGCAAATGTAAGATCTGTGCTTCTGTACTCTCATGATTGAATAGGAGAATACTGAGATTTATATTCTTTACTTCAAAATTACAGTTGCTACATCAAATGTAGTAAACTCCAAAGACAGAAAAAAATTATCTCACTGTGCTTCTGCTGAGGAATTTTCTAAAGGAGACTTGAAGCAGTGATTCCTAACATATAAAATTTGAGATTGTTTCTGGTTTTCTAATCCCTATTTTGTAACAGTTTTTATGTCTGAACAGGACGCTTGTTGAGGGTGATGTGGTGGATGGGACAGAGACAAGGAGAGAGTAAAGGCAGAAGAAACACAGCTGAAGTGTCAAAGTATAGTCATGTGGCAGGTTGGAGGCAAAAAGCTAGAAAGTCTGAAATATTTAGCCCATTATCATATCACTGGGGCCAGTTCACTGTAGTACACCCATGTACAAGCCTTCCAGGTCTGTAGGGATTTGTAGCCGAGCAAGTCTCCTCTTGGGAGGAGAAATTTGATTTGTAATGTTGGTTACCAACAGAAAGGGATGACATGTTTTCAGTAGCTAGAATGCTAATAGTAGACTGAACTTCTAGTTATGAAATAGAACAGCAGCTTAGCAGCAGTGGCTCTCTGTCTTAAATTTAGGGTAGTTTTGGGATTATAGCTGACTGAAATTAGTATGTCACAGGTGTTACTAAGATTCCTCCTCTTTTTCACTCCCTTCTTTCCTTTAATCAACAATGAGCCCAAGGAGACAATTTTTGTTGTTTTCAGTTGTTCTGTTGTGGACAAAATTAGAATCTTGTGATATATTTAGGACTGTTAAGAAATTATACTTCTTCAAGTGTACAAGATGCCTGTAGTACAAAAGAATGTGCCATCAAGAGAATTGGTGGTCTCCAGATAAATAGTTCTGCAAGCTATGTGCAGGACCGACAGGCCAGTCTTGTGGTTTCTTGTGTATTTGATGGCTTCACAGTAAGGTCATTAGAGGAAACATTTTTCTTCCTTGTAATAATGTGGTTTGTTTAAAGAGATGCCTCACTTTAAGAGGAGACCACTGCAACGCACGTGAGTGGATAGGTAATTGTTTATTTTTAGCTAAACAGATATATTTGTTATCTTAGAAGCCTGCATTGTCTGAAATCACAGGTGCTGGCAAAGATATTCAATTTGTTGGACATAACATTGTGTTAATAATTTTCTCCAGACTGAAGACTTTAGAAAACAACACAAAGTATGATGTCTAAAGGGCTTGTTGTATAGTGAAATATATATTTCTGTAGATTAGTTGTCTGTACACACTAGACATGCTACATATGTACTTCAATTTTAACACCCAGCTGAGAGATGGAGCATCAAGTTTTGTTTTTTGGGGTTTTTTTTAACTCTTGGTGGCAAGATGGGTGAAAGTTTTGGTTGTCAGATTCTAAACCCCAGGGGGTTTGTGGTGTAGAAGGTAGGTAAGAATTATGGCCTCCAGTTCAAAGTTGCCAAATACACCCTCAGAAAGGTGCTGCTAGTGTATCTTCTTAGAACAAAGAAATTGAATTTGGAAAATACCAGGGTGTGATGCAAGGCAGGTATAGGAAATAACCCTGCTTCTCTACAAACTGCTGTTGTAATAATTTTTCCTTCCTTTTGCCTTGACAGTATGACTGTTAACTATCAGCCTGCAGTAAAGATAAGATGCTGAGGGAGGTACATACATGAAAACATGAGAAACAACTACACTCTTAGTTTTGTATGTTTAGCTGGAATGATTCCAAAATGTGATTTGCTGGTTTTACCTGATCTACCACAATAGTCTTTCAGATAGTGATTTGACAGTGGCATTTATTAAATGTGAAAATAGCGACATTGGATGTCATAAATTTACAGGACTAGCAGTCTTTGATCAGAATGATTGTTTTGGCAGAGAACAAAAATAGCATGTATATATAACATTGAAACTGCACATTTGTACTGTTACAGACAAGTTTCTGCACTCAAGAAGTGCCAGTACACTTCATAGGTTGCCAAGTGATCTTCTCAGATTGGATTTAGGTCTTGAAATATTTGAGATGGTTTCTGGGTGATCCTGGAAGCAGCTGTAGGGAATGTGGAGCTATGTGTCCTCCTCTCACTAGGTTCAAAGTGCTTACATCCAGGGGAATCAGGGCCTCTGATAAAGGGAATGGTTACACCTGCACTAAATCCTCACAGTTATGTCAGCTATGAAGCAGAAGATTTCTGAAATAGTTTCTTATATGAAAGACATAACTAGATGATTCTTCTGGTACCACCATAAGGAATAAATTAAACCTGTGAAAGTGACACTTCAGTTCCTTGTGGAATTGCACATAGTTTTGTAAAAGGTTTGGATGCAGCTTCTGGGAAACTGAACTACTACATGCTATGAGAGGATAAAGCAGAGCAAAGTACCTGATGACTGTTGAATGAAAATGAATTTATTATTTCTGTGCACTAAAGTTCAGTTGCAGATAACTATCCCATCAACTGTGTTGACACTTGCTATGATTAGATATTTAAAGTAAACTGGCAGATGCCTGCTAAGGTGCTATCTTGATTTAGTGTTTCATACTGACATAAGATATTTGATTAGCCCTAAATTTAATATTAGGATTTCTCTGTCTTGGAAAATATTTCTCATACTGTTTACAGTTCCATCTGAATCCTACAATTTCAAAGGGTCTATCTGTAGGTGGTGCACAGTAGTTTAAAGTTTTAAAATCTCTGGGCTTTGATTCAATATTAAGTTCAACAGAATGATGGTTCTCATCATGTAGTAAGAGAAAAAAGACCTACAGGAGGAGGTGTAGGTTTCACCCATTTTTTTGAGAGGAGATGGAATTTATATTGTCAACCATTATACTATGCATCAGTTTTATGCAGTGGGAGAAGAACAAGTGAGAATGGAGTTGGAGAGTTGAAACACATGTGTATGAGAGAAAGTATGGTCTCTCAAAACAGTTGTTTTTCTTTATTCTCATTCCCTGCAAGAAATCAAGTAACAAATAAGCAGGACAGTTTTTCCCATCATTTCAAGAATCAAAGAGTCCAAATTTAAAGAAGTTCTAAAACTCCAGCCAAAATTTTGGGCTAGTGTTCAAGTACAGGCATGCTCAGTTATACCTTTCTCTGTCACTACTTTTAGTGGTCTTTCAAAATACTGCACAAAGATAGCATTTTGGCAGACAATATCAAATGCATTACAGCACTGTAATATATATGGTATTGCATGGCTGTTATGTAAGAATAAGGATTCAGTTTTGTGTTTGTGTTGCTAAATTTAGGTATTCAATATACTTTTCAACAGATGACTTGCAGGATCAGCTGAGTTACTCTCTTCATATGACTTCAACAAAAATATTTTCAGAAACTGGACTTAAATAACACATGAATTTGTATAAGACCTCTACAAGGTCATTCTGTGCTCTTCTCAGGGAGAGAAAACAAAGTGAAAACAAATATGACAAAGGTGATCCAAGTGACAGATGATATGTGAAGCTCAGAAAGCAGGAATAATACTGTTCTAGAAACTAAAGTTTTCTGAGGTGACAAGAAGTACTTTAGAAGAACTTCAGAAAGCAGTTTAGGATGTAGGTAAGATTTGCTATTGATGTCTAGAATAGTGAAATGAGCACCAGACAGAAAATCTTGGTTTGGTAAGAAAAAAGGAAGAAAAACAAACAAAGAAACAAGGGAACAACCCTCACAAAAAAAAAAAAAAAAAAAAAAAAAAAAAAAAAAAAAAAAAAAAAAAAAAAAAAAACATTAAAAAAAAGCNTTAATAAATCTAGTAGTTGAACTGTGGTGTCCTTTCTCTTACAAGGTAACAGCTCTTCATTGGAGTTGTCCTACTGGTTTTTGTCCTACTGGTTTTTAGCTGTTTCCCATATAAGGATGTGTTCAGTATGATCTAGAAAAAGCAATTTGGTCCATAACAGGATTTTTCTTTCTGTTGTGTATTGTTCTCCTTTCATTGCACATTACCAATGTGCCTAAAGCCACACTCAGGATAACTTCTGTGAATCACTTCTCTCTTGGGTGAAATTCAATAAAACAGAAAACAGCAGAAAAGAATGGTTTGAATTCAAAAGCAGCTGTGCAAGATCTTAAGAGTAAGGAAGCAACTGAGAAATGTCGTGATAGCTGGCTGCTCTTCAGTTTCAAGGGTGATCCTTAGGTAGGTGAAATTGTTTTCATTGCTGATGCAGTGGGCTTTTATAAATTTAATCTTGGAAAACTAAACCATACTAAATATTGACCTTTCCTGCATAATGTATTATGGATTAAGAGGCATTCAAACCAATTAGCTCTGGGTTGAATTTTCTTAATACAAAGCTGTGCAATTTCATACTATGATTGTGTTTCAAGTGTTGCTTGTGAGGGCTCTATTATTACCCTCTTCTAGGTCTCTGTTTATGCAAGAGGATATTTGAAATCTTGACTGTAGTCATGCTAAAACTCTGCAGTGAGTAGATTTGAAGAGCAGGGAAGAAGAAGAAATAATTTTGTGTAAAAGCATGTATGTACCCAAAGCCTAGTTGCAATAGAAACTCTGCTACTAGGTTTAGCTGATTTATACTCTGTTCACAGGGCAAGTTGGTATTATGCATTTTTAGAGCTCTTTACATTATTTTAATCTGAAATTATAAAATGCATAACACGTGCATAAGTAGTAATGCATCTGGCAGCATTTATATGGGCTTATTTGCTGGGTTTTTTTCTCAGCAATTAATACCATATTAGTCTCCATATCAGGCAGGTTTCCAAGTCCCAAGGTATGTTTTGTGTTTGTGCAAACCATAGAACTGCTTTCTATGAAAACCACGAAGAAGAAGGAAAAAGATACATACGTTAAATATCAGACAAAAAAAGAAGGAATTCTATAAGCAATAAAAAAACATACCTTGCCTTCACCAAAACTCCTTTTACATTTATTAAGAGTCACTTCTCACTTGACTGTTACTGAAGAATACTCAGAAATGCTTAACGAAAGTGTCTTTAAGCACTCAAACTCAACCTGGAAATGAAAGTTAATTAAAAGCACTTAAAAAAATTGCTCTGTTCAACAAAAGCATTTCCTTTGACATGTTATAGCCCTTGATACTGAAAAACACACAGAGAAATGACAGAGACACTTCAATTAGCTCTGAAGCCTTTCTCAAATAGTTAGAATGAGGGTATTGGTTTCTAGATTTGTAACACATAGTTAAATGTCAGAAGAATAACTTTGAACTCAATAAAAATGACAAACAATTTTGTGCCAATGTGTAAACAGTGCAAGTGATGCAGGGTTTAGATACTCAGGGGTTTTGGTTGGTTTTTTTTTGTTTGGTTGGTTAGTTGTGTTTTTTTTTACCAGCCATTTTCAATTTCCTCTTCCAAGATTATCTGAGCTTACAAAGTGGGGTGTAGTTTGATGCTGTGGTCATAAAAGACATGGCTGCTACAATCTTATTTATATATTCAAACTTTATGCACATTTATACTACAAGTATCTTAATCAGTACAATGTCAGCTTTAATTTCATTTTATTTCTCCATGAAATTACTACTACAGGAAAAGAAAGTGTAATGCAAGCCAACTAAATGACTAAATTAAAATGTCTTTTTTGTTTCATTTTGCAGTGGTAAAAGTAGTACTTTAGTCTTTCTTCTTTTCTATGTTGTGAGAGGTGTGATTTTTCAATCAAAGAAGTGAACTAATTTTTGAGAAAATTTGTTTTCTCACATATTGGCTTGGTCTCTAAGGGGTTAACAGTTTCTTGACATGGTCAAAACTAATATTTGAGGCAGTCTGGATTAGGCTGAGGACAGCATTAACTACACTGCTTCTTGTTCTAGGAATCTGAGCCCAACAAGTTAGAGAACTTCTCCCAAGATAGATAAAGAAGCTTGCAAAACACTGAGTGGACACCTTCAAGGAAACCATTTCCCCTTTCTCCTGCCTCAAGCAGGATGATGTCAAACCTCTTATGAAGGTGTCAAACCTCTTATGAAGGTGTCAAACCTTCATTCTGTGTTGGCACGTCATGAAAATCTGCTCTAATGAAGCAAATTATTTGGAAAGAAAAGGGTTCTCCCAAAGTAACCCACTTCTTTAAAGGGTAAATAAGGTCTACCTCACCCCTCCCACATGAGCTTTCATATTGAGGGCAGCTATATGATGTCACCAGGATACTGCTAGTCTTTCTTAGAGCTTACCAGTACTCCCAGGGACTGTTTACATTGGATTACTCACTTTTTCGTATGCCACACTGTCTTGTTTTGGAATAGATATATAAAAAAAAACCCCATTAAAATAGAGATTCTTCTATATTTCTCTTTTGTAGTCAAAGGGCAAGTGTAGGGACAAATATATTAGGTAATTTTAATATATGACCTAACTAGGCAACATTTCCTTCGAATAGTTTCAAAATTTTCAGCATAGTGCGCCCCTTCCACTTGAAAAGTCATTATTAGTGATTCTCAAAGTAAAAGGTGAATGAAACAGTGAATAGTTTTAGTTGGTTTCCTTTTTATTTTAGTTTTCGACTGGCTTATTACCTTACTGGGCCGATTGGCTCAGCAGGTGTTGCTACATGTCATTCCCGAGGAGGCTTCCTGCTGATAAATTGGTTTGAAATCAAGAATTGCATTTATAATCTTGACAATAATAACTATGAGAAAAATGCTTGTGAAGGCTGGATGAAAGGCAGATCATCTTTTCTTCCAAAGGCACAAGAGTTTTCAAACTATGTTCTCTCTTATTTTTAGCAAAGAACTTTGGATATACAATGAAAAAGCCAAAATTGAGCTTTTGATACAATTTAACTATTGAATTTATACATACATTTGATAACTCAGATATTCAGATTCACAGTTTTAAGTCCTGAGTAAACACTATGAAACTCTATTATGTACATCAGTATAGCAGAGGATTGAGATGCCAGTCATTCTGTGGATTTTGAAATTAACTTGCTTCTCGTAATTTTTTTATTGGTTATATAAATATAACACTTTTAACTAAACTTATTCCAACATATCTGTATTTTTCTGTATCTTTAAATATATACTTTTCAAGTAAACACCTGTCACCACCATATACTCAGGCGGAATTCTTTCTGAAAAAAGAAAAAAAAAAAAA
>VWYO01008235.1:35198-47892 GCA_013400275.1 Rhadina sibilatrix
AAAACAAAAAAAAAAACCAAAAAACTTGGGCCTGTGCAGGAAGTTTGAGTAGTTACTGCAAAATAAACTAAGTTTACCTTAAAATAGGAATTTCAGTTCAGTGAACTGTCAGTGAGATGTTCCAGGTTAAAGCCTTCAGTTTCTTGGAACAGATAATGCCTCTAAACGCCAGACAAGACAGTTACCATTATTAAAGAGGGAGGAAAAACTGTGTGGTTTGGCCTGCTCTCTGATCACATCCAGATGGGCATAATAATCCTTCCAGTAGGATTAATTTTCCCTTACTTTGAATGTGTACTGCCTAACTACCTTAAGCTATTTACAGGATATAGGATGGCATCATTTTGCCTAAACGTGCAATTGTTAGTGCGGTTACTTCTCAGATGCAGAGAATTACATTTAATGTAAGAATTCCATCCTTACAGACCATTTCCAGTTTATGCCAATTCTGTTAATCTGAGCCAATGAAAGGCAGACAATGCAGCCTGACTTTTTGCTACTTTCTTTCTTTTCTGTGCCAATTATGTAAGTAACAAGTCATAACAGAGGCACTTATCCTTTAGTTTGATACCATTTGATTCAAATTTCTTGCTGACCTTGTATGGATAGATAGCTCAAAATGATGTTTTCATATCAACACATGCAAAGATAAACAGAATTTCAAAAACAGTATGGTACTTGCTTCTACTGTCTTGAGCAACAGTGTTTCTTAGTTGTTTTTAAAGCAAAGTAACCTCTGTATGTACCAAATCTTCTTCCTTTTCTACTGGAGTCACTACCAGCCCACCAGGAGTCAACAACCACTTGACTGAAACTATGCATAAATATTTTCATAGAAATGCTGTCGATCTCATAGATACTGATACATATAATAAACCTTTCTTAGTACTGAAAGGAAATGAGATGACAATCTTGCCATTAAGGATGGAAAAGTACAAAGAAACAGGCACTGGAAAAAAAAATCCCTTATATGCTGGTGATAACGTGATGGGCTTTGAAGGAAACAATCATGATCACACTGTTAAGTGAGATTAAGATAGGCAATATACAGTGATAGCAAAACAGACTGAGAATATGGAATTAAATTAGCAGTGAAAGAAAAAAGAGAAAATTTTAAGTTTTGGTTTTATTCCCTTAAAACCTGGTTTATGTATAGTAGTCTAGGCCTTCATCTGAAAGAAGACTCAGTCCCATTGATTACCCATGTAGTATATTTCATATGCCTCATTTAATATGCTGCTCTAAAACAGTTCTCAAATTGTGTAGACAAGTTAAAGTGCTCAGCAGAATCCATTGCAAAATGCCAAAATTGCATACATGAATTGGCAGGAATTCAAATAGATCTATATATGTTCTTATCAGCTTTCCAGACACTGCATTTATGTAATTGAAATACTAAAACTAAAAGATCGATGTGTTTTATACTCCTCTGAAATGCACGGTCAAAAACTAAATCCAAAAATGAGATCAGCTCTGGCTAGACATTACAACAGATACTGTGAAGAACTAGAATGTCCCCACAGATTTCTTTGTGAATGAGATTTGCTTAAAACAAACTAGATTTGAAAGGACAAAGCTTGCTGTTGACATTACCTATTGAACAGAAGAGTGACTCTCTGTTGGAAGAATTATAGAGCTCTACAGGAGGGAAAGATTAAGCCCCTCACTGCACCAGTATCATCCTCTTCAGTCTTATTTCTGGCTCCCATCCGCACACCCTCTTCCCTTTGGGCCCATAGTTGCATTTGAGCTCAGGTTCTGCTCCATGGCTCTTGTTGAACTGCACTGTAAGTATGCTGTGTCCAAACTTGTCTTGATTTGACTTTGACTCAGCACTACTGACCCATTTGGTAATCAGTGGACTTTTGGTTGGCACAGAGTACAGCCACCAGACCTACTCTGCTCTTCATGGTTGGGACTGTGCCCCTGCCCTGCAATCACCTTTGGCTCTCACCATCACTTGTGAATACTCTAATTGCTACTTGAAATAAACACCACTACCACTTGATTTGTAATAAGTACACTGAAAGAAAATATATGTTATCCAGATTTTAGCTGCATTTTACTGACATGCTGGTCAGAGTGTTCTGGAAAAAAAAAAAAAAAAAAAAAAAAAAAAAAAAAAAAAAGGCTGAATCCAGTTTTGGAGCAATAGACACAATACCTTTATTTGGTACTGAATTGTAAGATACACCTATTTCACAGGCCTAAAATTATCCAAGATAGGCCTGTATTCTGCCAGAGGCAAAATGGGTTAGGTCATTGCAGAAAAATGACTGGAAAGCTGTTTTTGTGCCTTTTAGGAGCCTGGGCTGGGTTCCTGATAGAATACCTATACGCCATTCACTCTGGGGCAGGCAATCAGCCCTGAGGTTTTGCCTGGCTGCCTCTGCAAAGAGCCTAGCTGGGGGTGTCTGGAGAGAGCTTAATTTAAGGTAGCACTAAAGAAACAGATCTTTACATGCAGTAGCCCAGAGATCCTACTCTCTTTTGCTAATGAGAGCCAGAGTGCTAAAATTTTAGCACACCATGACAACTACATGTAAGAAAGCATCTAATGGTATTTGGTCATCAACTTATTGCTCACTTACAGCCAGGAGGGAAAGACTAAATTAAGTGGGAAAACACTGAGGCATGATAGGTAAGTAAAAGTTTTACCTAATGGTTGAAAATCCAATTTTTCAAAGTGTTCACGCATCATTCTCCCCCATCACCAATTAAAATTGGGATTTTTTTTTAACTCTGGAATCAGAATATATGAATAAAAGAAGTGTTAGTTTCTTTTTTTAAACAAGGTTATATTTCTCCCATCTTTCCAAGATCTTCTGAGTAAGTTCAGTTTATAGTTCAGTAAGACTATTTAAGATGTGAAACACCCTCCCCCTCGCCAACAATTAAATTTGAGACTTTATATAGTCCAACAAGTTGGCAAAAGAATGATATTTCAAGTGAACTGAATATTTTCTTTTATTGACTGCTAGTTAAACAGATACAATTCTATTTTCTCATTAACAAATATCAAAATACAAGGTACAAGAAGTTAATAGCAGAGTCAGGTTTTGCACTGGCCAAGTTATTTTACCAGTGTTTACTGGGAGTACTTTGCTAGACATTAGCAAACAGGAAGTTTTATTTCATATGACAAGTTGCACACCTTGCAGAAATCCTTGTAACATGTCTTCTGACCCCCAGGCCCACATGTCAGATTTGTGCATGGCATGTGAGGTTTTCCTAAGTGAATTCATACTCATGTAGACAGTGTTTTGCTCAACACTCCAAAGGAGACAGTGAAGAACTGGCTTCGGGAGCAAAGCTGGCACAAGAAGGCCTGTGCAATCAGCTCACTTCATGCCTGTTTTGACAGATCAGCCCTGGCATGAACACTGGCTTTCCTAGCTAAATTGGCTCTTAGCCAAATGCAGTGATAGCTAGAAAATAAATAGTATAGGAGGTGAATGTACTGCCAAGGTACCAAGCAGTCCTCATTGCCCTTTGACATCCAGCATCTTTGGAAAAGGTGACCTCCAAACTGAAAAGAAGGGGAAGGAAAAACAAACAATATTTACTCTTCCTGGTAAATAAAGATAATGGAACACAGATGTGCCATATGCCTGTATAAACAATAATTTAACAGAATAAAGCAATGCTTAAAATTAGCTTCTTCTTATTGGAAATGCCTTATGTTTATTATGACTTTTATAATAACATTTAATTTAATTGAACAATTAGAACCTTTTTAAAATTCATCTTTATCCTAGGAGTGGCTTGATTTGATTTGCATTAATGTTTTGTTTGCAAACAGTAAATATTTGAACTTCATTTGACTTTGCTCTGTACCAAGTTGTTGTTTTTTCTCAGTTCTACAGTTTGGTCACACTAAAATCTGAAAACCAACATAACTAAACAGGTTCAAAGTTTCCTACTAGCAGAACCTGAAGTCAGATGAGAACATTTTCTCTTCAGGTACATCAGAATTCTGGATTAGGTGATTAACCAATCTTTCACAATACTTTTGACTTCAACATTTTCCATTTAATCACACTGATTTTCATCCCAAACCTATCAAGCCTACACTCATGCTCAAGCATGAGAAAGCAGTGATTTTCAGCTTTGGCCCTGACTCAGCATTCTTTTGCTATTCTGCAAGTGTTTTGACTTTTTACAAACAGAAATAGAATCACATACTATTCTGATGTGATTTTATTGCCAAGAAACATTAAAGCGACAACTGCATCTCATTTAATCTACTCCTCAAAATTCTCTGAGGACTTCTTCAAATTTATTACATAGTAAACTACAGAAATTCAAATGGATTTTTTTTCCCAGGACTCAGGCATCACTGAGTTAATGTGATTTAATGAGTTGCTATTCCTTAGTTGTTCTACGTCATAAACAGTTAATGAAAAAGTTTAAGTTGATGCATTTTAACCCCTGATTGCAATGGCTTGACAGAGCATGTACAGATCTGTTACTGATGTCTAAGTAGTATGTGGCCATTACATTATGGTAAACTATGGGGGTTGATTGAATTTAAGTAACTATTAGATGCAGCACTAGGGGCATATTGTGGATCCAAAGCATCTCTGCTGGGTCTTAGGGGCCATATTAAAAATATAAAAAGGTCATATTAAAATTTTTCTTTAGTTCTCTAGAAAGTAATCAATGTATTTTGTGTTAGGAGAGATGTTTGGGTGGGTGGGTAAAGATATAGAAGCAGCGTGCACTTTTCTCCAAGATACTATTTCTCCACTCAGAACTTGAAGATGGGGAACTGGTATGCAAACCTGCACACATGACAGTTACTTTCAGCTAAAATTCACACACAATGGAAATAAGGCTGTTAATCTCAACAGAAGATATTTGTGGGGGGGGTTTTAAAGTAATTGAATACTAATTAATCTCTTATAGTACTCTTGTTAGAATTAGGAATTCCCATCAAGGATCTGAAAAGTGAATCATCAAAAGTCACAATATGATGAAATTTATCTCAGCTTTCTTAATCTTCTCTTCATCAGTGTGGGTTTTTTCCCACTATTTACTCTCTTCAACATACATATGTCACACAGTAAAAATTGTAATCTTCTGAATGCAAACACAGGTGACTAGCAGTTATGCTGTGCAGTCACACACAAAAAGCAGCATGTGAAACAAATCTTTGGATGCATTTCACATTTACATGCAGTGATTATGAAGTATATATTTACTATTAGTGCTTAAAAATCTCAGAACCTGCCGATTTCTCTATTGTGGCTTTTTTCACTACTATTTAGTTCATAACAATTCCATGCTGATATTCCCACATGAAGAATTTTTCATTTATTTTTCTGTACACCAGACTGTCCCCATTTCCTATGGTGAGACAAATAGCCCATTAGTCACCTCTAAATTGGGATTAGGAAGTGGATGGTAAACAACACAGATGACATACAACTATATAAGAGAGATTTGTTCTAATAAGCATCATAAAGTGTTTGTATTTCATACACAGCTCTATTATTTGAAGCTATCCTGTGACTACCTACATAAATCCTCTATGGATAAATTTTTCTCTTGACAGAAAAAAAAAACCCTGACACTGCTAAAGTCCTCCAGGTCTTCCCACAGGGACTTCTCCATTTCTGAGCTGCCATACCTGTTCTGCTCTCTTCTCTGAGCTATAATATACTGGTCTTTGCAGCAACCACTGGATGTCTGTGTCTGGCTCAGGTGAGAGTAAAGAACCTACTGGGCTCATTTTGTTTGCCCATTGCGTTTTGAATCTGTAGTCCACATACCAAGCCATAAGAAAATTTTCTTGATCATGTACTTCTCTGATGAGGTAGATCAGATCTATCTGAGGCCTATCAGATCTTCTACTGTTTTTTTTTTAAAAAAAGCAAAATCCATCCTGCATTCCTTTTAGTTTACTGCTTAAAGCAGGGCCTCAAAGATATGTAATTAATAAATAAACACTGATAATCCAGAAACAGAGGAGCAGTTAAACTTTTTTTTTCTTATGAATATGAAAATCTATACAATTAAAAATATTTAAGCTAAGGACCGAATACTACATAAAATCTTTGCAGATTTCCAACCATTTTCTAGGGATTAAAAAAAAAAAAAAAAAAAAAGCAAAAAAAAAAAAAAAAAAAAAGCAAAAAAAAAAAAAAAAAAAAAGCAAAAAAAAAAAAAAAAAAAAAGCAAAAAAAAAAAAAAAAAAAAAGCAAAAAAAAAAAAAAAAAAAAACCCAACCAAAAAAACCCACAAAAATTAAAAACACCTCATAAAACTGGTGATTGCTTCACAATAACACCCTTTTCCCTATTTTCCATTTGCCCCTCCAATTTATGCCATCAATGGGAAGTAGTTGGATTAAGGGGCCTTCATTTTTTGGTATGATAGTCTTTTTGATTTCTTCTTCCAGGATTTAATCTAAGTAGTTATATCTGTATTCCAAGCACTATTCCCTTTCTTGAGTGCAATACAAGGCAAGAAAAAAATTGTTTACAAAATCCCTTCCTCTCTTTATTCATTTCCTGTCACTTTTGATTACAAATGTGTTCTACCTGAGGCTTAAAAAAACAAAGTGCAATGACAGAATCCCTGTGTACAAGACCCATACAGAAGATTTCAGAAGCTAAAAGGACGTCCAAAGCAAATATGTGCTCTGAATATGAAAAATCCATAACTTGGGATTTGTTCTCACAAACTATTAGACAGTTTAGCTAACTCTTGAATCAGGTATTTACTTAATCTTTTCAAACACAATTTTCAAAATAGATAGGAGCTACAGATAAAGTTTATGAGTGGAGTAATTCTGTGTAAATTCTAAGATTTTTAATTATACTGGCTGTTTTGGATTTACAGATTATTTGTGAAGAAACCACTATTTTGTGAGCATGTTTATCATTCAAACCAGTGTGACAGTATTGCATGCAATTTTTTAGTGCCTTGGAAGCCTCTGAAATTTTTCCAGTTCCAGACTTTATGGGTTCTTACTCAATTTCGAAACCAACCACTTACGTTGCACACACCAGGAGTTTTTTCCTATCTGTATCCAGATATACAAGAGAGCTTGAAAAGCATAAACAGCTCTAGTGTGAATATATGAAATGCCATGACTGGGGAAGGACAGTAAAGCAGCTCAGTCTTTTTGGTCATGTAACGGACCTGGGGCCAAATATCTGCTAGTGTGAGGCATGGACAACACTTTAGGCCTAAAGAGAAGGGTAGGTGTGTTTATTTTTATTGTTAGTATTTAGTAAGACAGGGATACAATCATGTCTTCTTTCTTCTGTAGAACATATGTATAACTGAAACAAAATACTATGTAAAGATAACTAAGGACATTAATGTGAGATAAAAGAGCAATTCACAGGGCAAGAATGCTTATTCCTGTACTCAAAAAGTTTTAAATTTGTTCATAGGGTGACTAATTTCAAACAGTTCATTACTTTAAAATAATATTTCCCAATGTTGTAAATGCTTACAATTAAAGGTCCTCTCCACTATTCGTAGTTTTACAGCAGAATCAGACGGGTTTAAAAGTTCCTGGCATTCTGTTATTTAATTTCTTCCCACTAGTAGTCTTGTCAAATTTTCACACATGTTAAAATGACAAAAAGAAAGGCACAAAGGAAATAACCTTGTATTCAGTGGCCCATTTCATTCAGTATCATGTTTCTAATAGTGGACTATTTCAGATGTTCCAACAGATGACAAAAATAAGCAACTCATATTTATGTCCACATTGCCAAAGATGTTTGGATGCCTAAATTGTATTGATATTAACCTTTGTGAATTTAAGCTCTAAGGAATATATTGCCTTGAGCATCTCAGATGATGTGACATAGCAACAGAATAAAATAGAAGTTTATTCCTAACCTGTGGCAATGACTAGTTGGCTTATCCATTGGAGCATTAGGGATAATGCATTTTCTGAGTTCATTTGTGAATTACCTGATCTACCACAAGACAAGAAAGTCTTATATTCTTTTCTCCTCTGCACAAGAAAATATAAATAGGGTACTGGCATGCCCATACGTGCTGCCTAGGGACTGTCTTTGTGCCGATGCTATCTTTTGTAAGGATTCTCAGATGCCTTGGAAAGTAGGATGTCATTGAAACCATTCTTTAACAAATTTGGTTGCAATTGGCCAAAACCTTCAAAATTATAAGAAGGGACTATACTTTTACATAATTGTCTCCCACACAGGGTATATACTTGTCATCAAGACTTTAGGCCTTATAAAACTGAAATCAAGATAAATATCTTCAGTGCTTCAAGCAGTGAGAAAACATATTTCTGATAGTGGATTTGCACATAACATGGACAAAGGCACTAAATCAAAACCATGAGCTGAATGCCAGAGAATACTGCTGTTTTGCCTTCTTACATGTTCTTCTGAGAGATAATAATAACCTTAAGCCATTTTTTATTAGAAAGATTCAGATCCATTTTGCCAGTTTTCTCAGTCTAGCCTCACAGTCCCTATATACAAAAAAATTAACTTGTTATGAATTGCAAGCCCAGTTCCCATTACTCAAAAAATGAGAAAATACCATACGCTCATCTTTGATTAAATATACGGAACTCATCAGCTCTGTTGATTTTCACTACACCATAGGGCTATTATTTGTTGTAGTCAACTGTCACACACATATCTACCTGTGGATTTTGGATGCTGGCAACTGAGTCTGTTATGAAATTTATGTTGTTGTATACTGTGGTCTATCACTCTACATGAAAATTAGCCTCCAAGAATGCAGTAAAAGACTTGTGGTGAATGTTTGAGCAGCACTAAAACAAGAAAATATAAATGAGAAGAGATATTTAAAAGAGTACAACTTCTTTCAAAAATTCTAGAAAGACCATCAGAGGAGGGAAAACAGCTGTCATTTTATATTCAATAAGCATAGAAGCTTTTTATCAGGTGTAGGGAAAATGTGTGTTAAACCAAGGGGCTTCACAAGAACATAGGAGATCTCTGGCAAAGACCCAGTTACATAGTTCTGATTCCACATGAACTGCCAAAAGTCTGATTTCAGGTAAAAACTTTATTAAAAATGGATTTTTTTTTTTTTTTCCTGTACAGTTCTCTCAAGGAACTGCAAAAGACACCGCATTTCCTTGTCATTTACAGTTCTTCATGGGATTCTTTCAGCACTGGGAACATATGCCTTTGAGGTTTTGTTTTGTTTTGTTTTGTTTTGTATTGTTTTGTTGGCGTTTTTTTGTTCATTTGTTTTTTTGTTTTTGTTTTTTTTGGGGGGGGGGGTTGTTTTTTTTTTTTTGTGGGTTTTTTGGTTTTGGTTTTGGTGGTTTTTTTTTCTTATTTCATTGTTTTTGGTTTTGTTGTTTCTTTTTGCTGTCTTTTTTTTTGCTGTGGGTTGAGGTGTAGGGGGTTTGGCTGTTAATAATTTTGGGTGATGTTTTGTTAGGGTATTTTTTAGTCTTTTTTTCTTTGTCTTTTCTATTCTGCTTGTCTCATCTCTTCTTCTTCATTAACGTCATTCCTTCAGGAAATTAGTATTGGGCACAGATTTGTGGTTGTTAGTAGCTCTTGCAGAAAGAAACTGAATAGTTGAAATTCTTTATCCATCCTTTGCATATAGATACTGTTTAGAGAGTCAGAAAACTAGAAAATAGATATATTTTTTCTATATAAGCAGTGATAATTAGGGAATTCCTTTTAGTATCAAGTAGGAGGAGATAGAGAATGCCTCTAACAGATTTTCCTACCTGACTAGATTTTTCTGATTTTGGCTGTCTATTTTCCAGTTAGAGGAATAAGGAATATTTTTATTATTGGTGTTATTCCAGATAGATAGTTTTTTCAAAGTCTTCAAATGCTTTACTTTTGTATTGAGAATTTCTCTCTCCAAAAGTGTAGTCTATGAGCAGTTTTCTCAAAAGTTGTAATAAATGGCTAGGCAAGTCACTGTCTTGTCAGTCAGAGGCAGCACAACTTTGAATGATTCACAGAGTGGTTATTTTCATGAAAAGTACTGTCAGAAAATTCTTATACTTTGTAAAGTGGTTACAGATTTGAAACAGAAAGCTTACATCAAACTCAGCTATAATTTGTCAAGTCATTTAATAAATAAAATAACTAATCCAGCAAGCACCTAGTTATAATTCAACCAAATATAAACCACTTACAATAATTCCACGCACATAAGTATGTATAGCCGTTGATGGCAGTTCAATCAGTAGTGATTGTTTAAATTACATCCTAACTATTGATATAATTTTTAGGCAACAGATACAGTCAATTGCCACAGTTCCAATCTCCTTTGATTACAAAAGGATATAAAACAGGACTGACCCTTGTCCACAATACTAAAGGTATTTGTTAGTAATAGAGTATTCAGGTCTCTTATTTAGAGAAATGAAAATGTCTGGTTTTCCTGAAAACAGCATATGTTTTATCTTCCTTTGGATATATTTTCATGATTATTGCTTATTATATTCTCCTCCTTTTAATTTGAACATTTATTGTAAAATAGAACAACTGATCAGAAGAAAAAAATGTTTCATTGGAACTAGTATGGAACAGAATAACTTTAAGCTGTTAATACAGGAAAAAAGTCTTTTCTTAACTACCTATCTGGAAACATCCTTTTTACAAAGCTGGAATTGAAGTACTCAGACCAAACACCTTAAATGCCCAAAACCGGGTCAATGTCAATTGACATTCAGAAGGAATAATGAAAAATATTTTACTTAGCAGCATAGCATAGTTCTTTGAGAAAAAATATGTGCCAAAATCCTACATCACTTAAAGGATTTTGCATTTCTATCCTTATGTGTATAGGATGGGGACATAGCTGATGTAAACTGGATTGGCTCTTTGAATTCCAGGACTGCTAAGTCAAATATTTTTCTTTGTGAATAATTTCTTTATTTCAGTCCTGGTGAACTAAGGTACAATCAGAAAAGAGATGCTGGGAAAAAAAAAAAATTCTTACATACTTTTCAAAGTGTCTCCTCCTTAGAAGAAAAAAATTTGCTTGATTAAGGATTAGTTCTGATTTGAGGCAAGTTGTTTCACTATTATAACAGCAAATTAATCACTGCTATATTGAGGAGTGCTGTGTGGTAGCTGTGCTGGAGAGAACAGCCCAGTGATTGGTCACACCGGGGTATTCCCTTGGCACTGCAAGCACAGACAGACCTCTAGGGCTTGCCTGGGCTTGTTCCAAGACTCTAGGCAGCTTCGGACCCAGGTTGAAGCAGTGAGATGTAGCAGAGTAAATCCTGACTTCCAAGATAGAACAAAAGGACATGTGGCTGCCCCCAAGGTTATAACCTGGGAGAGGGGGAAAGGAGAGGGCATTGAGCCTACCTATCAGAAAGGGACAGGGCGTGACCCGAGGGCTAAAGGGCAGCCTAAAGGTCAAATCACCTGTGAGGAGGGGTGGGCCATTTCTGCCCTGGCCAATTCCCTCGACGACCCTGTAGGATTCCAGGGTGGCTGGTAGACCTTGTGTGAAAAAGGCATATTGTATGTATAGCTCTATGCAGATATTTACTACATATATAATAGAAAAGTTATGCCATATTAACATTTGAATAATACAGTAAATGTAGTTTTTAACATTAAGTTTTAGTAAAATTGTATGTGTAAGATATTTTCCTTAGCTCAAGAGAATATCTCACAGAGATAAGAGACAACAGAAAAGAAACCCCCCCCTTCAGATTCTTCAGACAAGAAAGATGCATATCTCTTAGAACCTACAGGGACCAGACCCTTGAATCCACAAAACAAGACTCCTTGCAGGAACCAGACGTCCCAAATCCACAAAAGCAGGACTCTCCTGGCGCCAAGAGAGCTCAGCAAGAGACTCTTAGAAAGCAAGTTTGTCTTGGAAAAAGCATGCATAATTATGAAGTTGTGGGTCCTCAAAAAGGGAAAGATTTCTACCAAAGGGGCCTTTCTCCGGACTGGCATGGGGCCGGGAAGGAGGAAGGACGGTGGGCCACCTTCTTTGCCTTATTTTCTCTTGATTTTCTCTTAATTTTTCTCTTTATTTGTCCTGTCTCTAAAAACTTTTTAAACTTTTATTTGTATTAATTTTCTTTTTGTAACCAATTTTTTATTCTTTATTAAATTCTCATAAATTTCTGAAAGTGAGTGATTGGCATTTATCACACCTTGTGTATTGAAATCATCCCCTCAGGATTTGCCGAGTAACCTTACCCTGGGGGAGGGGGAAAACCCCCAAAGGGAGCTCACCTTGAAAGCCTAAAAGGCACACTGCAACACACTATGTGTTCCTGACATACTTTCTGCCTCCACAGCACTGAAAGTCAAAGTAATTCACTGTAAGCTTGCAGTGGGCTGACACTGGCTGATGTCAAGTGCCCACCAAAGCCACGCTATCACTGCCCTCCTCAGATGTAGAATGGAGAGAAAATACAAAAGGCTTTTTGGTCAAGATAAGGATAAAGAGAGATCACTCACTGTTATAAATGAATAAACGCCAATTATAATAAAATAGAATTTATTGCCGGATTGCCAGTGAAAAAGCCACAAGCGCGAAATTGACTAAGCCAATTACCGAAATTGACCAAAGTCAGTGGAGCAAGGAAATAGGCAGTGCGCACTGGGTGAGACCTCAGTGAAGTGTCCTGTGACACAACACCCTCAGGTCTCACAGGGGTCTGAGCCCCTGCTTGCCAGTCTTTGCTTTGCTCACCGAACAAGTCAAG
>VWYO01008236.1:11170-25775 GCA_013400275.1 Rhadina sibilatrix
GTGTCCTGGCTGTGGGAGTGACCCCTGGCTGTGGGGCTGACCCCTGGCCATGTCCCGGCTGTGGGGCTGACCCCTGGCTGTGGGGCTGGCCCCTGGCCGTGTCCTGGCTGTGGGAGGCAGTGAGTGACCCCCGTGTGCCCAGCCGCAGGGTGTGCGCCGCGGGGCCCGGCCGCCGGAGCGCCCACGCCGAGTCCCACGTGCAGCCCGTGTACCAGCCCTACCTCACCACCTGCCAGGGCCAGCGCCTCTGCAGCACCTACAGGTGAGCCCACCTGCCTGTGCCACGGGGCTGTGGCACCACACGTCCTGCTGGACCCGCAGAGATGGGGATTCCAGCCCCCCTGGGAGTGCCCTGAGCTGCCCTGGGAGCAGGATGTGGGTTTGGGGTGCCCGGCTCAGCACATCCTTGCCTTGCAGGACCATCTACAAGGTTGCCTACAGGCAGAGGTACAGGCAGCTGCCTGAGCCCACAGCCTCGTGCTGCCCTGGCTGGAGCAGAGCAAACGGCCACACGCTTGGTTGTAACAGAGGTAAGGAGCTGCTGGGTCACCCTGGTGCCCCTGCTTGTCCCCAGACTCCTCATGTCCCTGGAGGGGGCCCCAGGACCACCTCTCTCATTTACCAACCTTCTGCTTGTCAAGTGGATCCTCCCTGAATTAAATTTTCAGCATCACAGCCAAATGCGGTTCAATATCTGATTAATTCCCAGCTTTTCTCTGCTGCCTCTTGGGCCTTTTTCCTCTGGGATCACTTATTACCTTTATAGTTACCAGAGGATGAATAAAGTGAGTAAGTCCTTCCCATCTAAATCAGCAGGAATGGATGAGAAAAGCTTTCAGGAGGCAACAAATGCAAACCACAGCAGCAGCCAGTGTGTCCCCAGATGAGCTCAGAGCGTGGTATCAGGGACTGCTGCTGCCTGTTTCCCTCCTCCTTCCCATCTTTTCTGCCTGCAAGCCCCTCAGCTTCATCCCAGCTCCTCTTCCTTCCACCCACCCTGAGCCCTGTTCCCCCTGGACAGCTCAACCCCGCTGTGCGGTGCTGGTGTGTTTTGGGGTGTGCACACATCCGGGGTGGCAGGGGGGGAGCTGGGGACCCCCGGAGCTGCTGGGTGATGCTGTGCTGGTGTTTCCCTCTCACAGCTCTCTGCTGGGAGCCGTGCCAGAACGGCGGGAGCTGCGCCTTCCCTGGGAGATGCTCCTGCCCCGCCGGCTGGACGGGGCGAGCCTGCCAGACAGGTACTGGCCATGTCCCCCCTGTCCCTGCTCCCTGTGTCATACCTGCCCTGCTGCTGCTGGCAGAGCTTCTCCTGGGCACATCCCGTGGGGCTCTGGGTGTCCTTTGCCCTACACCAACAGCTCAGGGGGGACAGGGACCCGCGCTGTGGCTCCTATCAGACCTCGGGCCACGTCTGATTCTGTCTCTCTGCACACACAGGCACACCTACTCCAGGAAAGGATGGGAAATGAGGCTCCCAAGGGAAGTCTGACCTCCCTTTGGCTGCCTCGGTGCTCCCAGCCCTCCTGTGCAGCTCTGGCATCCCCATTTTCCCTGCCTGCTGCCCCGTGCTGGGTCAGTGTGAGCAGAGCCGTGGTCACGCCAGCAAAAGCCTCTCTGAGGCACAGAGCCCTTGTGGGGCTGGCCCGAGGTCGTGTGTTCGTGATCATCCCTCCCAGGCTTTGTAAACTCTTGCTGTAAACTAAAACGCCCTTTTACTGCAGAGACCAGAAGTCCATAAACCAAAAATATCCGGGGGTGGAGGGGAAGCCTGGTGATGTTCAGGCTCCTCTCCAGCACAGGAACAGCCCGGTGCTCCTCACAGCGCGGAGAAATCAGGCAGCATGTGTAACACCAGGGCTGCAAACCCCTGCCATGGCATTTCCCAGCTTTTCCCAGCTTTCCAGCCTCCTGTAAGGCAGAGGGGGAGCGTGTGGCATTGACCCATGCTGGGCCAGGCAGGGCTGAGCCCATCGCTGACAGCTCCGGCTCCGGGGGAAAGGATTTTCCCACTGCCTAAAACAGATTTGCCCGGGCGTGGGAAGCGCTTCAGCTCTTTCTGCTTTGTGGGAACAGCTTTAATAACTCCCCCGTGTGAGGAGAGGTTACTGGGTTTTGAAAGGCTGATAGCTCCTCGCCACAGCTGGCTGGAACCAAAACCCCGGCCGTAAATCCGGGATGAGAGCCGAGCGCTGCCTGCGCCCGCCTGGCCAGAGCTGGGACATTTCTGACCACAGCTTTTACTTCTGGCTGTGCTGTGCTGTGCTGTGAGGGGAGCAGGAGGAAGGGAGGAGGCCAGACCCACTCCCATCTTAGCCCAGGTTTATCCAGGCTGTCCCAGGCACTGGTGATACTGAGACACCCAGAGCTGTGCCCGGACCAAACACCAGCTCACTTGGGGGGCACTCACTGTGGCTAAGCCACCTGTGCCTCTCACCCTGTTCCCCTCCTCACTGAGCTGTTCCTGTGTTCCAGACGTGGATGAATGTGCCAGCCAGAGCCACGGGTGCAGCCAGCTCTGCATCAACACAGCCGGGAGCTTCCACTGCGCCTGCCGGGACGGCTTCAGCCTGGCTGCCGATGCCAAGGGCTGCCAGCCCCTGGTGCCAGCGCCTGGGACAGACACCTCCAGCCAAGCAGGTAACCTGTCCTCACACGGAGCCCCAGCTGCTGGGGGCCTGCAGTGAGAGCTGAGGTAACACTCAGCATGGAGATGGGAGAGGGGACAACAGCCAGAACCCCTCAGCTTTATTTATTCCCGCTGACCCTGGAGTGCTTCTCCCACCCAAACGACTTTCCCCTGAGCACAAAAAATCCGTCTGTGAGGGTGGCAGGGCCTGGCTGTGGCTGGAGGTGTCTGGGATGTGCCTGTTCTCTCCGTCACCATCCTCGTTCCTGCAGGGCAGGTGTGGAGCCAGGAGGAGCGCCGCTGGTGACGGCCCATTATTACTTTTGGTACGCGCTGTGACACTTCAAACTCGTACCGTGAGTAATAATGCGCTGTGGCCAGCACGGGCAGCACGCAGCAAGCACCTGGGACAGCACCTGCACCTGCCCCACCTGCCTCTATCCCTGCCCAGGGCCCTCAGCAGGGACAATCCCTTGTTCCCACCGCAGCACAGAGGAGAGCTGGGTGTTTTTTTTTGGCAACAAAAGGCCAGGATCTGGCAGATCTCTTGTCCTTTAAGCATCGCCCCACTGGTGAAACCCTCCCCGCTTCGTTGCAGGTGCTGCAGCAGCAGGAGCAGCCTGTGCCCTTAGCAGCTGGACTAGATGCCAGCAGGTCCAGCTGATGCTCTAGGGGATGATCCCAGCGGGGCAGACCCTGAGGGTGGAAAGCAGAGCTTGGCCAGAGCCCTGCAGCCACGTCTTTCTCCCCGGCAGCTTCCACCTCACCTCGGCAATGGGTTTTTTACTCACTGGCATTCCCTCGGTCACTTTTTCAGGTCCTTCCAGTGAAATGAAGGAAGAAATGAAGGACCTGAGGAGCAGAGTGGAAGCGCTGGAGCAGGCGAGTTGCAGCACAGCCCCCTGTCCCTTTCCTGCTCAGCCAGCTCCCACCCGGGGCTGTTTGCAGCCAGGGTTTCCCTCCTCCCCGCCTCTATTTTTAACATCCCAGCAGCAATCCCATCCCAGCTGTGCTCCCTGCCCGCCGGCAGCGCCCACACCGCGGCTTTTCCAGCCCTTTGAACACAACCACAGCCCCTTGAGCCCTCCCTGGTGGGTGCTGCATCCCCCCGGGGTGGTCCTCCCGGCCGAGGGGGATGCACTCACAGCTCCCCTTCTCCCTGCAGAAGCTCCAGCTGGTGCTGGCCCCCTTCCACAACCTGATGCCGCCGGAGGATGTGGGTGCGGACCCCATCAGCCGCCTGTCCCACTCCCTCCAGCAGCTGGACAGGATCGACTCCCTGAGCGAGCAGATCTCCTTCCTGGAGGAGCGGCTGGAGACCTGTAAGTGCCTGGAAAAAGCAGCAGGGAAAGATCTCCCTCCAGCCATCCTGGCCACGGGGAGCAGATGCGGGCCAGCGAGATCACTAACACATATGCCACTGTTAATCTGGATCTGCCTCAAGCTCAGCAGCCTGTGATTAATGAAGGATGAACACAAACAGCACATTAGCTTCATTTCAAAGCTGTTTCTATGGCTGCACCATCTGACTGGCCTTGTAGCAGCCAGAAATTGTAGGGTTTGGCGCATGGCGAGGTGGCTGTGGGGCAGAGCAGAGGGAGGCACAGGCAGCAGTGGGCCGTGTGTGGCAGGCAGCACCTCTCAGCTGCTGTCCCTTCCTGATCACTCGGCCCTCAGGAAAGAACCCCCAGCTCTTAGGAAATTAACAGTCCAAAAAGTCAATCAGGGAGGTTTAGGGAGCGTGCAGAAGCTGACAGATTTACGAGCCTGGGAAGTTTTAGGCATTTCTTTTGGAAGTTTACAGACCAGTAAGGGCACCAGAGAGGGTCTCTGAAGGAGCAAACTGAGGAAGGGAGCCCAGTGAAGGCTGTCATGTGTGACATGGCTGGAGGTGGGGGGTCCTGCCTGGTGTCCCCACCACGCTGAGGGACAGCATGCTCTCTGGTCCCTGTGGTGCTCACCTTGACTCCAAGCAGAACACAACCATCTGAACTCTTTTATTTTGATAGGCAGCTCTTTGCAGCTCATCTTCCCATTAAATAATTCCAGAACTAGGCACGGCTGGGGTGTGCAACAGCAGCTTGCTGAGTCTTGGAAAGGCTCAGGAGGAACTGGTTCAGGGCATATCTAGTCCCAGTTCAGTGCTTGCAGTAATGGCTGAGAGAGAAAAAGTATTCAAAGCACTTGTTTGAAGACAAAGTAGCTGCAAATAGACACTTAAAAACCATCTCAGAAAGGGGTAATTACCAGAACCACTGAGTGTTCCAGCAGGCTGAGTTTTCTAGTAGTGCCCTGCACATATTATTAGTGACAGCACAGAGGAATGTGAGCAGTATCACAAGGTAACATGGATTCATTCCAAGGGATGACTCCAAAGTCCTGAAATTAATTTCTGCCAAGTCTGTCTCGGCAAGCAAAACCTGTTTTTGTCTCTTTTCATGGTCTTGCATGTCCCTGTAGGACACAAAGCTATCCTGTCATACTCCAGCAAGCTCTGGGGCTCGCAGGACATCCCTGTTCTGTGCCTGGTGGAGCATTTCCCAAATGAATGCTACCCTACAACTGCACTCCCAAATTAACTGCTCAGTGGGGATGTGTGCAGTGACCAAAAAAGCCATTTTCTCTTCTTCAAACCATCAGCAGAGGCACCAGGTCAGAGCTCTTGAAGCCATAATGATTTTGGCCCCTCTAGGTCTGAGCTACCCCTGATCCAGCACAGACTGTCCCTGTCACTGGATTTGGGGACATTGTGCACAGGGCCCAGGCAAGGACTGTGACATGCTGGGCAGGTGACAGTGACACTCCTGAGTGTGGGGGGATGAAGCCAGCCTGGGGTTGTTTGGCAAAAGAAAAGCAGCAAGTGTGGGTGACATTCCCAGAGGTTCAGGTCAGTCTCATTTTGAAAGACACAAACCAAAGCCAGGCTAATGACTGAATTTATCTTGCTGATTTTTTTTGTTTTCCAATCTCTACCCAGGTTCCTGCAAGAATGAACTCTAGCAGAGTGCCAGGAGCAAGCTGAGTGCATCCACAGCTCTTATCTCCCTGCCCAGCCCCAGGCTGGGGATGAAGCCACACCATCTACAGGAAGGCACAGGGTAGCAGGGGAAGGCTGGGCTCTCATCAGCATCTCCATCCTTCCCTCTTCCAGCTCACCTCACCAAAGGTCACTCAGTCCCTTCCAGACTGGACTCTGAGCCCTCTCCCTGCTGGAGAGGCAGCAAATAAATGCCTTACCTCGTGCCATGAGTGCCTGGCTGTGCCAGACTGGCTGTGTGTGACCTGGGGGGTGTTCAGCTTGCACCTGACTTTTCCTCAGCATGATCCTGGGATAACATCTCCCAGGGAGCAGCGGGCACAGGGCTGGCTGTGCTGTCTGCCCTGTGGAGCACAGACTTGGCCCAGGCAGGGCAGCTGCCTCTCCACGCTCCCTGTGCTTATTGTCACCTGGAGAAGGTGGGGACAAGTCCCTGCAGCCCCAAGCCAGGTGCCCCTGGTGCCTGCAAAGCTGGGTGCCCATCCCTGCAGCTCCTGTTGTGCTCTCCAGGAGCCCTGGAGCTGGGAATGTGCCTCACCAGTCAGGCTGGGTGAAGCACTGCCCTCCTGCCTGGGGGCCACAGGCTGGGGACAAGGACCCCCCTGCCCCTCCATCCCCAAACCCACCCCCTGTAAGTGCTGAGGGCTCAGCGCCCCACATCCTCCTCCCTCAGACCCCACACAAGACCAAGAGGCTTCTTTATTTAAATAACCAAAGGTGTAATATCTTTTTTTTTTTCTTGATTTTTTTTTTTTGTAAAGCACATAACATTCTCAGCCCAATTAAAAGTGAACAGCAGACAACTGCACACAGAGGCACTGCTCCCTCCTCCCAGGAGGAGTCAGACATGGTTCCCCTCCCCAGGAGCCCTCCCAGGGCCCTCCTGGGTTGACCCTCTATGACAGCCCTTTATCTGCCACTCTCACAAAGTGCTGGTTTGGTTCCCATCCTCCCACCCCGACCCTTCCCATCCCCTGAGTCTGAACTGTAAGGCCCCTCCACTGAAGCCCCTGGCAGCACCAGCTCGGCCCAAGGGCTCCTTCCATGGAGCTCCCTGCCTTTCCCAGCTGAGGCTTCAGCCCCAAAATGCCAGACAAACACAACTCCACCAATGCAGGCTGCAGGAGCTGGGTGTGCTGGTTTCCTGAGTAGCCCCAGGTGGCTTATCCCAAGGTCCCCTGTGCCATGAACATTAAAGCCACAGGAGCCCTGGACCCGACCCAGCCTCCGAGGGCATCAACATTCCACAGCTCCCGGTGAGGGACCCAGGAGCTCTGTTGGTCCATCACCCCAAAGCACAGAGGAACCCCTTTTATCTGACTGGGAAAGGGGTTTATGTCCCCCAAAGGGGGAGCTGAAGCCTTGCAAGCCTTCCCAGCCCCGTTCCAGCTGCCGCTCACCCGCCCCTGTGGCTCTGCAGGGGTTTTACAGGCCTCGGGGAGCGGCAGCTCCGCCTCGCAGATCAGCAGAGACGCGGGACAGGCACCATCTTTCGGCCAGTGCTGACCATGACAAGTGACAAAACGAGCGTGACAGAGCCCTTTGCCTCCGTAAGGGGCATTGCAGGCACCGGGATGTGACCAGGCCCAGCCACCACCACGGCAGGGAGCTGGCAGCAGTTTCCCCAACGTGATGCTGCTGTGACACGAGGGCATCTCAAGGGGACAGGCCCGTGAGTCCCACTGGTGGGTGGGGAGTGCTCTGGGCTGTCCAGGGAGGACACCACACTCCTAGTGCTGCTGAAAAGCCAAAATCTGGATTTTTTTTCAGCCAGTTCTCAGCCCTGTTTGAGCATCAGGGTTGTGCTGACACAGACTGCTGCCTGGTGGTTTCCACCTGGGACATCACAGGGCCAGGCCAGCACGAGCTGAGCCTGCAGGAACACAGGTGCAGGGACAGTCACACGAGGCAGAGCTCAGGCTCCAGGCAGGTTTTTTGCTGCCACCCCATGCCAGCTGCAAGAGCTGGGGGGAACTCACCTCTCTGGTCATTGAGCCCTTTGGTTGCACAAATTTGATGCCTGAGAAATTCAGAAAAAGGAGACATTTCAAAGTGAGAAAATGAAGATAAATCCACTCAAAGGGGAACCTTAGTGCTGGCTTGACACCCTGCGTGTGCCAGTCTGTGGTGCTCCCAAGAGTCAGAAATCACTGCAGAGGAGAAGAAGTTTCCTTCAGTATTTGGCAAGAGCAGACAAGTCCCTTCAGCCACCAGCACACGGTGACACCACTGGAGAAGCCTCTAGGATGAGTCCTTTGGACGGCCTGAGAGCCTGAAGAGGGTCTCCCTCATGGTGCTGAAGCATCTGTCACTGAGGTTGGTGACATCGTCTGATGTCAGCCCTTTGGTCTCTATTGGAGGCAGAATCTCAACCTTGATTTTGCCTGGGGACAAGAGAGGAGCCTGTGAGAGAGCCACACATGCCACAGGAGCTCTGTTCTCTGCCCTGCTCCCCACCCTGGACAGCCCCAGCACAGCCCTCAACCCCTCCCTGGGCTTCAGGCATCCACCCCTGGAGCACAGGCAGAGTCAGATCCTAGCTCCAACCTCTGTGCCACCCAGAATAATCCCCCTGTGCCCCAAACTGCCATCCCAGCCAGAGCCTGCCCAGAGCAGGAGGTGGTAACCAATTTTTAATGAAAACATCCCTCAGTGTATTTAATTACAGCCCTTCCTGAGTTAACCCAGCCCAGGCTCTGGTGCCAAGTGCTTTGAACTCCCTCCAAACATCTCCCAGCGGGGCTCCTCCTGTTCACCCCAGCTCTGCTTCCCTCCCACACCCTGGTGAGCCAGAGCTCCAACAGGACAACAGCAACCCTGTCTCCAAGTGACTCTTTGTTACCTGATGTAAATAGCTTCGTCTTTGGGTTATAGAAGGTGGTGAAGGAGGAATACACCACAGGGATCACTGGGACCTTGGGGAAGGGAAGAAAAAGAGGAGTTACTGGCACTTCAGCAGCTCAGGGTAGGCCAGAGACAGGCAGCGAATCCCACACTGCAGAGCTGACCCGGCCTGGCTCTCAGACACACAGGGCACACACAGCCCCACAAACAATGGCTGGAACAATCAGCAGTCAAATGGGATCAAAACCACTCCCCAAAAACTCAAGGCATAGGGATACTCAAGGAACCAGGGCCATGTTCCACTCCAGCCTCAGCTCAGCACTGGCTTTTAGGGCTCCTTGACCCAAGTGAGGCTTCAAACCCCAGGTATTCTCTGTCCTGCAACCAACCACTGCAGGCTGCCTGTTCTGACAGGCCTTGCCTGTTGTGCAGGCACGTGACTGGGGCAGAGTGGCTGCTCTGCTTTCAGTTTCTAAGAAAAGGAGTTACCAGTTGTTATCAGTTTCTCCTGGGGAAGCTTCAGACAGACACAGGGCCAGGAGGGCAGGCAGAGCTGTTGTTCCAGTGCTGGTAACACAGCCAGGATCTACAGTTGGTGACTCAGGGGGGTGTAGCAGAGGCGGGGACCAGTCCCACGTCATCCTTTCCTCCCAGCAGCTGCCAGGCTCTGCCTTGGCTGCATCACCCAGGCAGGAATGGGGATGGTACAACACAGGCTATACCCTGGCCTTGGCCAAAGGAACCCAGCAAGAGAGCTGGCACCTCTGCCCTTTCCCAAAATGCCTGATGTAACACCTCTCCTGGGGAAACCAGTTTCCCCTGAGGCCTTGAGGCATCCCAGTCTCTGGCACACTGCCCCAGTACTGCACCCAGGCAAGCACCCTGCTCCTGAGACAGCTCTGGCTGGCTGAAGCTGTTTGCCTGCTCCCCCACTAACTGCTCATGGATGCTGTCATTTTGGGGAGAAAAGACATACCAAGAACTGCCATATGGCTTCCAGGGAGGCAGCAGCTATTTTCACACAGAGCAAGCCCAGATGTTGCTCTAAAGCACAAGAATTAAGAGTCCTGAATCACCACTACACTACTGCAACCTGGGGGATCGAGGAATGAATTGACAGCTTTGGCCTTCCCCGGGAAAGAACCCACTGGGCTCCCTGCCAGGAGCGAGCTCTGGGCTGCAGCCATGCCCCCAGGAAGCCCTGGGCACAGGCACTGCCCTGCCATGCTGCCAGGAAAGCCTGGAGACAGGGATCAAGTGTGTCTGTCCCTCACACTCCTCCTTCCAGAGGGGACCAGGACTGGGGCAGGCAGGTGAGAGCACGGGGCAACTCTCCTCTGTCTGCAGCCACTCATGCCCAGGATCAGCTCATTCCCAGAGGGGATGGAAAAGGCTCTTGGCTGCTGCTGGGCAGCACTTCTGACACCAGTGGTTTACCTGAGTAGGTGTCACCTGGGAACACAGCTCACCTGAGAGCAAACAAACCTCACACTGCGTGATCAGTGTGTGCAGTGCTGCTGCAAAAGCCCCCAGGGTTCCCATGCAGGGGCAAAGTTACCTGTGCCTGGACAGCGAGGTGAAATGCTCCTTTCTTGAACGGCAGCAAATCCCCAGTGCAGTTCCTGGTGCCCTCTGGGTATACCCACACCTTCACCTGCACATGGAGACACAAGGCTCTGCTCCAGAAACCCACTGAAACACCAGCCAGCTCTGCCAAGCTGAGCCAGCACCAGGAGTGCCACAATCCCCCCAGGCCACCCCACGCAGCTCCACAGTGACACTCACGTTCTCAGCCACCATAGTCTTGGCCACCTCTGACATCACCATCTTGGCACTGCTGGTGCTTTTCCTGTTGATGAAGATGACACCACCGAGGTAGATGATGAGCCCCACGCTGCCCATGTACATCAGCTCTCTCTTGGCCACCTGGACACAGTTGTCGGGCAGGACCTCCATCAGCCCTAATGGGATGGCAGAGGGCAAGACCCAGCAGTCACCCCCCCTGCCTGCACTCAGGTAGGACAAGGACAGGGGCACCAGGGACAGGCTGGTGCCTTGCTCCTCTCCTGGCTTCTGAGAGCAGGAGGCTTGGCACACAGCAGAGTTAGTGGGGCAGGGTGGCTGCAGGTGACAGGAGGCAGCTCATTCCCCAGCCCCAGAGAGTCCAGCAGGGCCACTGGCACACATGCTGGGCCAGCACCTCAAGGACAGCAGTGCCTGGGGTGCTGCACAGGTGTGGGATGGCTCAGAGTGACAGGAGAGCCTTCCCACAACCAGCACTGATAGGGAAGCTGCTCCCTGGAGCTTGTCCAGGAGGTACAAGCAGGGCTTCTCCCAATGGTGAGCAGGAGAAATGTTCTCCTCCCTCCCACCAGCTCCTCACCCATCATGTCGAGGATGCTCTGATGGTTGGACACGATGATAGCAGGGCCCTCCACCTTGAAGTTCTCCAGTCCCTTCACCTCGAACCTCAGGCCAAAGAAATACTTGAAGGTCCTGACAACAGCTCTGATGATTCTGCAGAAGAGAAAAGCAGTCAGCAGCAGGGCAGGGTCCAGTGGGGGTGGAAGGAGACAAGAAGAGCTCTAGGACAGAGAACCTCCAGAGTTATTTGTGCTGTGGTCCACCCAGGTGCCAGCCCTGCATGGTCCCACGTACTCCAGGAGAGCTGTTCATTTGCCCTGTTCAGTGCCATGGTTCTGGGCTGCCCCTGTGCTACCAGGCTCTTCCTCCTGCAAACAGCAGGGCCCCACAAGTCGTTCAAACAATTCTCCAGGAGCTGCCACTCCCCAGCACACCCAACACCCAAGAAAGTCTCTGCCAGGTCTGTTCCTTGCAGTGCTGGAAGATGCTGCTCAATGACAGAAACAAACCCGGGGTGCCCAAGGAAGGACAGGAATGAAGGTGAGAAACACTTCCCTGCACAAGGCAAGGATGCAGGCAGCAAACAGGATGCTCCCCACACGGCCTGGCTGGGTGCCCCTGAGCAAACCCATGCTCAAGCTTTTGCCCTTCCCCAGTGGATCTACAGGTCTGACAGAGCTCTCAGCTCTTCCCAGCTGGGAGACTCCAGCAGCTCTGCTCAGCCATGCTAACACTGGAGCACATTTCCACGGCCCTGTCAGCCCACAGGAACAGGGCCCATCTATGCCACCCCCTGACCTGGGGACTTGGGGACTCTCCAGCTGGGCCAAAGGACACAGGCAGAAGCTGGCAGAACACAGGGGCTATTTTGGGCAAGGGAGCAGCCATTTACCAGGACAGGTGGCAGAGGAGCCCGCACGTGAACAACGCTCCCAGGAACAGTCACCAGCTGGGCTTTGCTCTCCCCTAGAGCTGGTTCCAGAGCTGACCTGTCCCCCAGCAAACACCTGGATGTCCTGCCTCAGGGCCACCTTCTCCCTGGCAGACAGAGGATGGAGCTTTCCTTCCTGCAGCAGGAGATTGAGGGACAGTGCCAGCTTTGTCCCCACCAAAGGGTCCAGCTTGGGAACTGTGTAGCACCATCTCCCTGAGAAGCATCCTTGTCACTCAGGTGAGAGGTGAGCACCCGGACAGCATCTCATCCTGGCTTGGCAGCAGCTCCTAGCAACTGCTCTCCAAAAGTCTCCATGAACTCTTGAGCCACAGGACTTCCCCCAGCTGGCTCCTACCCACAGCAGGGTTCACATCTCCGTGGGGTGTCCCCCTGTGCAGATCACCCAAGCTGGCTGTGACACTGGAGTTCAGGCCAGGCCAGTGCCCCGAGGTGACACTGCTATCAGTCCTCATTTCAACTTTGCTGCAAAGAGCCACACCCAGGGAAAGGGCACAGGGAGGTGTGTGGAATGCAGAGCTCCCCAGCTCCACAGCCCGCTCCAAGGTCACAGGGGTGCAGTCCAGGTGAAGAGATGGGGTTGCAGGTGAGAAGAGGCAGGGTGACACCAACCAGTGAGGTCATGGGGGATGCCAGGCCACCGAGGTGACCTAAATCACACTTCTCCTCCCTTCTGACTGCCAACCAAAAAAGAGGTCACTGCTCTGGAAGTCACAGTGCTCAGTGGCTGCTGGGAGAGACTGGTTACTCATTACTCAAGAGCAACCGTCCAGCTTCCTCCTGCCAGCCCGGGGACAGACTTTCCTTGCACAAGATGTGGCGTGAGACACTGAAAGAGGCAAAGGGGCAGAGCTCAGAGCAGGCAAAGAAGAATGGGGTGACCAGCACGTCACCCCCAAGGGGTTAAAGGATGGATCTGAGTCCTCTCCAACCCCATAAGCGACTTCTCAGCAACCCAAGCAGAGGGCTGTAAAACCAGTGCACTTATTGCCAGACACAAGGAGCACAAAAAATGACAGGGAATGGGACTTCTCAGTGCATCCCTAACAGTCTGAGAATGAAAGCCAGCAGCCCCCAGATTCACGTGCTCTGCTCCACAGCCAGTCACAGAGGCTTGTTTAGGATACTCTGATTTTTCAAGGACTACTGAAGTCTGCTTACCAGATTGGAAGCTCTTGCAAGATGTTTTACCACAGATAAACAGTTCTATCTCTATCAGACACCCTGGGTAACCTCTTCCAAGTCACACTAGCTTGACACTGGAGCCAGCAGCACAGCAAGAACGGGGTGTTCTGCGCCAGGCAACAACACCATTATCACTGTCTGTCCACCAGCACATGCTCTGCTCCTGCTCCCTTTCCCAAGCTGGAATAAGCAGCCTGGGATGCTGGAGAAATAAGGAACTCACTGGATCACCTCAGTCACAGGCCTCCCAAGAGCTGGGATACATCACCAGGATTTTCAGCCAGTGCCACTACCCAGAAACAACAGGCTTAAGTAACAGGAAAAGGGCGGTTCTGGCCAAAATTCAGCCCTGGGTTTCAACATGAGGAGTTATCCAATGCAAGTTCTTGTTCCCAAATAATTCCTTGACGTTTACATAAAATTTAGAGGCTTTATTTTTTGGGGGGAAATAAAAAGATAGCGTCTCCATCACTGACATCATAAATTCTCCCAGCTGCAGCGCTGGCTGAGCGTTGGAAACGCTGCTCCTGAGTGAGCCAAGGCAACCAAAGCTGGAGAGAGAGCCAGGCTGGAGATGGCAGAGCAGAGTGCCCGGGGCCATGGCACCAGCTGGGACGGGCAGGGCACAGCCCTGAAGGCAGCACATCAGTGCCCTGTGCCTGCTCCCTCCACCCTGTGTGAAAGCCACACTGCCAAGCAAAGTCCAGCTCCACCTGCTGAGATGCTGCCAACCTTTGATCCTAAAGGATGTGTTAAGGCTCTCCTTTCCCCTGCATCCATATAATATGGGCAGAGCAGGTAAAAAGCTGCCTAGGGGAGAGTAAAACCAGGAAATAAGCTGTCCCGTGCTGCCAGAAGCGCCAGCTCTGCCTTTAGAATGTACCTTGGCATGGGGAGGAGGTGCTGGATGACAGCAGCCCCTTGGCCCTCGCCACAGATGTCCTGTCAGGGGACACAGGGCCTGACAGCAGCTGCAGGAGAGCCGTGCCCGGGCAGCACATGGCACACAGCCTCTGCTCCTGGGGCAGGAAACACCCCAAACACAACCACCCAATTGTTAAAGGATCAAAAGGGACCTTCTAGAGATCAGCTACATCTGCCAAGGCAGGGTCACCCAGTGACACAGGTGTGTTTGGAATGTCTCCAGACAGGTAGTTCCTCACACTCCTTGGGCAGCCTGCTCCAGTGCTCTGCCACTCTCAACAAACGCTGCTCTCCTGCAGCTTTACCCCCCCCCCCCCCCGCAAAAAAAAAAGCCACCACCGCCACATTCCAGGCGCTCCATCCCCAAACGCGGCTCACCGAGGGCTCTGCCACGGGTCAGGACAAACCCCCCCACCCCGAGCCTGCAGGGCACCCCCGGGGCTGCGCTGCCACCGCTGTGACAGAGGCCACCACCACCCCAAGGGCTCGGGGCAGCGGCGGGGGGGTGACACCGCTGTCCCCAGCGCCCGTTCCCCGCGGTGCCCCCTCACCTCATGTTCTTAACGGTGCGGCCGCCGTTGACCAGCAGGCAGGCGACGGCCGCNATTCCAGGCGCTCCATCCCCAAACGCGGCTCACCGAGGGCTCTGCCACGGGTCAGGACAAACCCCCCC
>VWYO01008277.1:0-17001 GCA_013400275.1 Rhadina sibilatrix
CTGATCAGGTTCTTTTAGATATTTAGATATTTTTAGATGCACCCCTAGGATTCAGTTTGTCACACGTCATACACACATTTCTGGTACCTACACTTACCTTAATAGATATTTTTCATTTTGCAAATGTGATAATATGAATTATACAAACATTTGCTTTGTTTTAGTGTACTGTAACATTGTTTATCTAATGTTAGAAGTTTGTAGCTTGGCAACATGAGGGAAGCTGCGTGTTATCTTTGCTCTAGCTGCTGTGCTTTGAATTGAGTTCTAACATCTGTAAAAGGAGAAGATGGGAATTTGCTTGAGATGTCTGAGCACAGGTAATTGCAAGGAGTTTTGAGAGAACAGATTGAGAAAGCAGGGAGAGAAGAAAGGACAGATGGTATTAGCCCAAGTAAGGAAGGCTACATAGAACTAGCAGAGATTTAAATGCTTTACATAGTCTTGTTTGTTTTGTTGCTGTAACTTTCCCTCTGTATTACATTAGTGTACAAGAACCTAAGCATTTGTTTCCAGTTTACACAAAAAGTGATTCCAAAGATGCTAGAGTGACTGAGTAGGCAACCCTTTCTCCATTTTTTCAATCTAATGGCATAAGATCTATGACTTAGCAGTATGCCTAGTCCTTGGGAAAGGGTTAGATTAATTCTGGAAATTTCAATCAAAGCTGGTGAGTACCTAAAAGGAAGTTTACAACATCATTCTGGGGACTCAGACAATCACCCGTAGTGTCTGTAGAGTTTTCTCCTGCGCCTATCTTTTAAAACTTTTATTTTTGAGCTCTACATGGAAAGCTTCTCAAGGCTTTTCATTTTGGAAAATTCATCATGCTGGATGGAGTTTTGCTTTATAGCTTCAGAAAAAGGCATGGAGGCATGTCTGTTAATTATCAACTTCTATAAATTCTTGGGCTCTTCTAGTTCAAAATGACATTGCTTATGGTTCAGTGAAGCTCCATAACCAGGGAAGCATTTCTGAGCTAGTAAACACATTCATTCACAAAAATAAAGCCTCCAACATTGCATTCAACTTTGCATTTCATACTTTGTGTGAAAACTAATATTTATATTGTTTTGCACATATCCACACACCGGAACGTATGTGAAGAAGTCATGTTAATTCACCTGCTCTGTTGATCAGCATTTCCCAAGTCTTACAGAGACAAACCATCTTTGAGTATACATTTTAGATGTTGAATATAATTAATAGAGTATTTCAGGAGAACCTACCGTCTTCCACCCTATAAAGCCTGAAATGTCATCTTTTTTAAAGAACATAGATGGTAAATTTAAAAGTTGTTCCATTATGACTACATTTTACTATCTGGCCAAATTGTTGCTGTCAATGTTATTAATCAAGGTAGTAAGAATTGCACTGTACAATTACACAAGGGTCAGTAAGGGGAATTCTTTTCTCTGTCATTATTTTTGCTTCAAATTCTGCAAATGATAACAAATACTGCAGTGATACAGTGTGTATCACTGTTTAATTAAGTGATTTTTGGGGCTCAGTAGCATCCCATCCCTAGGGAAGGGAATTACATGACCAACTAATTTATTTTGTGGTTCATCACTGTGCATGCTGATTTCAGTGCATCCTTATATATTAAAAAAAAAAAAAAAAAAAAAAAAAAAAAAAAAAAAAAGTGCAAAATCCAAAGATAATGAAACTGTTTTTTCATTGAAATAAACAGAAGATATTTTTCATAGAATAATGGGCTTTAAGTGTCATGTGATGAGGGAGGAAATCCAGCTTCAATCCAGCTGCACACAACCCCGAAAAAAAAAGCTATATTAGAAAGCCAAGAGTATGTCTTTCTCTTATTTTAATAGAGTTTTAGTTTTTGGCAAATCACGCTGGTTCTTCATATTCAGGAAGACTGAAGGTGAAGCAAGGGAAGTCAAACAAAGTGATGTCAACAAAGAACATTGGTGTTATAAATATCTAACTAAATCATTAAGTTCTTGAATTCTCAAAAGAACAGTATCTGACATTAGTCACCAAAAATACCAAGTCTAGAACATTCACATTACTGCATACAGTTTTTCAAAACAAACATGCATAAAAGGGGGAAAATATCTGCTTATTATTCATGTTGGAAAAATCCAGCTCAGGCTGCTCCATCTGTACAAGAGCTTCAACAGTTGCAGAGCTCATTTCTAAAGGGACAAGAATACCACCTACACTGGCAGAAACAAAACATAAAATAACATCTGGAACCTTAAATCCCTCTCAGGTATCTAGTATGAAGCGGTCCAATAGTCATCCTCCCCCAAAACAGAGGCAATAAAACTAGAAGGAAAAAATTAAAATATGCACTGAAACAAAACCAGGGGAAAAAAAAAATGCAAAGATAATGATGAACCGAAAGCAAGAAGTTAATGGTGCAATTCAAAGAACCTTGTTGTATCTAAAATTCTTTGATGTTTACTTAAGAAAATGGTATCTGGTTGATTATTGTTTCCCAAGTGATCTTTCTTCTCTAAATTAAGAGTCATAAAAAGAGACTTTTCCTTCTTTTACTTTGTGAAACATTAAACCTGCCCATTTAGATTCTAATATAAATGTGCATATTTCAAGCAAGATTCCACCCTCTAGAACAGAAAAAAAGCAGTCTAAAAAAGTTTCAGAAATAGAACACAGACCATTTTCCAAATAAACTAAATAAGGGGTTTATTTGCATAGCTATCCAAATGTCTGTATCAGCTGGTCAAAATATTTTTTGTTGTTAAAGATATTAATGCCTGTATTATATTCTAGTACACCAAAATGTTTTGCTTATTAACCTCTATTTCCCTCAGAATTATTATTATTATTATTATTCCCTCAATGATAACATAATATGAAAGTCTGGTACAGAAATAAAATTGTGTCTTCCATAAATATTTTATAAATAGGTATATTACATATATACATATACCCCAGAGCTAAATAATTTACCATGTTAACAAACCTCTCTAGGAAAAAAGGGCTTTCATTTAGCAAAAAGATGAGTGAGGACATAAACTCTGACACTTCAACCACTTTAACTCATGATAAATAAACTAGACCTTCTTTCCCATGTTGCATTTACAAGGATTTCCTATTAATTATTTCCAGCAAAAGAATTTCAATGAGTTTTTTGTAGTAATTTGGTTTTTTAGTGTCACTGATATAGTAAGCAAACCTAAAATCTGAATATTCAGCTGAATTGGAGGAGAGTGAATGATCACATGAGTACTCTATACAGCAGAGCTGTTCAAACACTTATTCATTTGTCTTGTTCATGGTCTCTCTGTCTTAAACTATGAACCTAAGTTTTTGTCATCCCAGATATTAAAGACTGAGTTTTGCATCTGTATGAATGCCAGTAATTTTTATTTAAATTTAATTTTTCCTGACAGCATTTTCATAGCATTAAGAACTATTTTATGGTTCTAGAAATACTTTATATGTTTTACAACAATATTTCCTAATGGCTAATTTCTTATATGCTCTCCATTTTTCCACGAAGCTTTTAAGTGCATCATGTATAACTCACAGTTTATTTTTTGTTTCCTCGGGTTGGTATCTAATTTAGTGCAAGTATTTCACTAAATGACAGAGTAGGACATATTGATGTCAAATTATTAGACTGGAAACAAGCCTGAAGATGCCTAGAGAGAATCTGCAGCACTACGTCTGGATAATTGCTCTTCTGAGAAGAGCTGTTTGACAACCCTTTGATAGAACGGTTTCTGAAAACAGCTCTAAGTTATTAAGCAGAACAAACACTAGCCAACCCTCTACGGGACAGGGCTTTTTGTTTATTGTTTTCCTCTACTCTGCAGACATGGCAAAAGAAGCTGCAACAACCCAGGTGGGAATACATGATATGCAGAAAAGGTCTACTTGATACAGATTTTGTATATCTGCACAACTTAGGTGTCTATCTTGGCACAAACATGGTTAATTTTTACATATAATAAAAATTTGTAGGAAAAAGGCAGAATAGACTCTGACCAGTTTTACACATACTAACAAATATCAATTTTACAGAAAGTTAGATTTAGATTTAAAAAGCTTGCAAATGAGAATTAAGCAGAACTCTCCCTGCAGCAAGTACATCCTTACCTTTCCTGAGGGTTCTGGATTTATATTAATTTTACTTCAGTTCTCTAGAAAATAGGTTGGAACTAAAGAAAAGGTTTACTGACTGATTTTATTTTTATTTTTTTTTTTAGATTATTTAGTTTTCAACTTTTTTTAAAAAAAAGGGTAGCGAAAGATAGATTCACATGAAAGCCTAATAGCACAGGGTCAATAAAATGCATGCATGATTCACACTGGTTTCTTCCACTGCCAAAAATTGTTAGAATCTTCATTTTCTCCCTCTCAGGAAACTTCATCTCATCTTTCCTATTAGTATAGTTCAATTTTATATGAGTGTCTAATCAATAAGTAACTGGATATCCAAATCTCCCACTTCTCTACATGATCCTCCAGCCATGAAACTACATCATGCTCATTTTTACTGTCCAGATATAAGCACTCTATGAGATGAGGCAGAAATCTAATGACACACATTGAGAGATTCCAAAGTCAAGGAAAACTGGAATACTCTTCTCAAGTGAGGTGTATTTCCTAAAGAAAGAGAATGACATTGAAATAAGAACTCCCATATCCTAGAATTAATGCAAAAAATTCTGAGAATTTAAGTGAGAAGTAGCACAATGTCTCTAAAAACTCAAGTTCTTTGGAAATTCGGTCTTAGCTTACATTTGCATTCAGGGTGACAGAAAACTTTTGTCCCGGCAGCACTATCATTTACTTTGTATCACACTACACTGTGGTCAGTGTGGTTGGTCACGTCCAATCATATCATCACTTGCAGTAGTTAACTACTTGCAGTAGTTATGACCACATAACAGAGCACTGGTACAGTTGTCAATCAACACCTTTAACAGCACATGTTCTAAACAATTTTTCAAACTCACGTGACTGTTTCCAGCTATTAAGGTCTACCAAGCTGCCTGCCTCAAAGGTAATTAAAGTACATGAAGGAAAAACAACTTGCTTTCTCTGCTTTATAGCATACAAGTATGCAAAATTCATAGCTAAAGTCAAACAGAACACAGGAGTAGTACACCAAATTCAAAAATTCTCTTTGTAAGTTTCATTTCCTCCTATGTTGAAGGAAGCTCAACCCATAACTTTTTGAAGGTTTCAACAGATTTAAGTCAATCAGAAAAATAAGCAAAATAAATCACAGTATTCATGAAATACCTATTCCTACTGAAAATCTGTATTTTCACCTCTTTTTCTTATATGAATAACCACCTTGGACACTGCATAACTGAATGGAATTAACATCATGAAGAACAACAGTGGGAAAAACAAAACAAAACAAAACAAAAGCTATTCTGAAGAAAAAAAAGTATTTGGATTACTGAGATTTTGAAGAAATGTATTATCCCTCTTCCCTACCTCTCACCACCTCTACCTCTAAACAGCAGTGTACAAAACATGATTAGAACAAAAAGAATATTTTATTTCCACCAAAGTAGCTAATCCTAGTTATCTGTTTAGTGATGAGAATGAATTCAAAGTGGAAGTAATGGTTCTGAAGAAAATTGGATTTTTCCGTTTTGGAAATCATTGTTAAATGGGGATATTTGGCCATCACTATTTAATGCAATTTTTTCTGCATTCTGCCCATACTCATTCTGAAATGAGGTTAAGATATGAATGAATTGTCTCTGTGAATGCAAATATAAAGATTCTGAAGCTGAAAATGATGTCATAAGAATCATTACCTGAACTGTAGAAGCTAAGGGGCTTGAAGAAAACCAAAAATTACAATAAAGTAAATATGATATTCATGGGAAAATTATAACAAGTTTTATAACTGTGTTTTGCAGTGGAAAGTAATTAGCAGTCACTGTTGGACAGCAAGCGTACAATAGTTGTAATATGTGTATCTCATATTACTTGATGATTTCCACATGCAAAAAGATACTCTAAGGCCTTCCAAAGATTTCTTCCATATCCTCCAGTGGCTGGACACACAAAAGCAGTGATTACAGCTCAGAAAGGCTTTTCAAATGCATTCTGAAATCTGTTTATGATTGATTGTCATTAATATTACATTGAGTGCTTGCCATACATTTTTATATTGTACTGATGGAAGCAGTCTGAACTGATCAATAGTGCAGCTCGATCATGTTCACAGGTGTTATAATTGATACAAACAGTAAAGCAGGTGTTTTTTCAGCACATAGACTTTCCAAGCTACCCAGGAACAAATAGCACTTACTTTCACATGCTCTGCATATTAGAGTAAGAAAGTGAGCATTGAGTTTGAAAGGTGTCGCTCCATTCTTCTACTGACTGACCAGAAGGAGGTTCATTGGAAAACTTTGATACAGAGAAAACAGCATCGCGGCAATGAAATTTAGCAGCTGTTATTTGAACAAGCAGTGGCCACTTCTGCTCTGAAGAAATGTCCTAAGAAATGGTAGTAGCCCAGCTATAGTCTTATCTCAGTAAACTCTACTATTGGGGAACCAGGCAAACCACATGTTGTACCCTGAGCAGCAGCAGTAGAGCTCAGTGAGAGAATTTTTACATTGCACTAGGATCTAACACTGTCACCTAGCTCTCCATCTTTCTCCCTCGTGCATTGAAACTTCTCTAAAGCAGTCTTCAGGACTTTTTTTTCCTCTTTTTTTTCTCTTTTTTGTTCATTGGAGCTGTAGGGTAAAATCACTTTTATTCATGTGCAATGATTTTGCATTATCTCAGTTTTTAATATTTCATTCTCTGCATCAAATTTTCAGTTAAAAATAAACATATACAACCTCCTAAATGTTTACTTTTTACTTTTTTTTTTCATGATACATTGAGCAGCTTCTGCCAAAACTATGTTATTAAGTGTTTCAGATTTAATACGACCTAAAATTGACAGAGGTAGAAGGAGGGAGAAAAGGTAAAATGGGGAGGGATTCCTCTGATTTCAGCTGCAGAACTGTGCTCTACTAATAACAATTCTGGTTTTGAAAAACTCTTTAAAAATATAACTGATGTATGAGATTTCAAATCATAACTATGACCAATGTTTCCAGACTTCTTCACTGATGAATCAACAGCCCATTAACAGAGACAGCTTTGCCTAGAAATACTGTGGGCAGAATTATGTCTGATCATAAAATTTTAAGATTTATTTTGTCATTGGGTGAATTAGTACTAATGGAAATAAAAATCCACTAATCATATAAGTATTATTTCAAAGGCACCTTCAGTCCACTCTCCTTCTCAGTTAGTCCATCAACAACAATGCAAGTCAACCGGTGGTTTGCCTATCAAAATCTTGAAAAGTTCTAGCATAAAGATACCACTATCTGTTCCACTGCAGCACTAGTCTACTGTGCAAATTTTTTCTCCTGATGTCTAACATGAACCTCCCAAGATGCAACCCCTTATCATTTGCCACTGAAGAGGAGAGTTTGTCCACCACCTTTGTCCCACTTTCAAGTAGCTGTACACTATGTTTGTAGGATCCTCTTCAGTAGAATAAACAAATCCACTTTCCTCAGCCTCTCCTCATGGGACACATGTACCCCAAGCTCTGCAGTAGCCCTCCAATGGACCTTCTCCAGCTACTCAACACTGTGCCTCAAGCAGGGATCCGCATGTCGACACAGCAGTCCCTGTGAGTCTTCATCAGTGCCAAGCAGAGAGTAACTTCCTTCAAAGGCACTATGTTGGAGGCTCATGTACGAATGGGACTGGTCTACTGTGAGATGCTCCTTGAGCCTTTATTGTGACATCAGCCTCATAAGAGGCTGAGACAACTGAAGGATGGCAACAGCTCACGTCTGCCAGCAGCACCCACAGATTTCTTTGTTACCGGGCATTTTAAAAACTTTCTAGTCAATAGCATATTGCTAAAGCTTACAGACATTTGTTCTTGCCAATCACTAAAAACACATGAAAACCTGTTTCAAACAATGCTTGCTTCTATGCTTTCTATTAACAATAAGCAATACTCTTATTAAGCTTAAAACCTACTATCTTGCTAGGCATATTTTTCTGCAGTGTTAAGGTCTATCATAGTAAAACCTAAAACTCAAACTATTGTTTCATGTTCTTGCTTGCTGTACTATTGTAACTTTTCCTACTTTCAAGCTTTGCAGTTGCAGCTAATTCTAAATTCTGCTCTTTCTGTTTCTGAGGCCTGCTTTCACAGCTTTCTAAAAGCCTTCTTACCTTTAATATTTCCCACAATTCCCCTGCTCGGTATAACTTCAAAGAAACTCTCTTAACTTTGTCACTTATTAACTACCTTGCATCACATAGCTCTACTATAATAAATATTTTTTCATCTAGCAAAACAGCGTTACAAGTTTTGTACACAAAGGCACATCAGCAAAATTTAAAGTCTCTCACTACCTAATGTTTTTCTTTTTGCTTGTTTAAGGCACTTCTCTTTCTTGCTTTAAGTGTTGCTATTTTAAACCACAGGAATTTAAATGCTGTAAAAGATCTGGTCTATTCTAAGGATGTGAGCCAAATTCAATAGTAGTTGCTATCGTTCTAATAAATCTGGTCCGTTTCAAGGTCTTAATTCAAAGCCTTCATCTAAGTCTATATTTGTATCCACCATCTCCTTAAGATTTTGAGAACTTTCTGTGATTCCATTTTCTCTCTCTCATACAATAAAAACTTCTTTGGTATTTTTGTCCATCATTCATCGAACACACCAAAGTATATGAAGTACCACCACTGAGATAACTAACACTTATAAACCTACTTTACAAAGTTCACTCAAGCAATGTGTAAAGTTCTATCCTTTGAACAAATCATCTAACCACAATCCATCCTCTTTGATTTGAGCTGTTAAATCTTTCAGCTTCTATATGCTTTTATGGATGGATTCAGAGTGGTCAGACAGGTTCATACAACACAACCCTTCAAATTCCTCACAACCATGTGCTAGTAAAAGGAAACCAATTGCTACTCAATGTTGAAGGGTAGCATGTCTAACACTGCTGACATCTGTCAATATATCACTGACTGCAATGGATGTGGCATGGGTTTGTTTACTCAGCCAACATCCAACCCGATCTAACTGTTTCAGTGCTATGGCAGAAGCAAGTTGTGGTAGTAACAAACCTGCTGAAACTCTTTTTGCAGCTTTCCGGGGCATAAAAATCACTATTACAATTTTCTTCATATTGATCTTTTTCAAATCTTTTTCCTCTAAATTTTTTTCTTAATGACTGTTTCAGCACTAGGTGCTAGCACAGTAAGTTATCCAATACTACATGGACCAACCTTGAGGCATGATGGAATGCCCTGCCTATTGTTTTGTATCCTTGCTTGCTGTACTATTATAACCTTTCCTACTTTCAAGCTTTGCAACTGCAAATTCTAAATTCTTCTGCCCTTTCTGTTTCTAGGGCCTACTTTCACAGCTTTCTGAAAGCCTTCTTACCTTTAATATGTCCCACAGGCACTAGTCAAGCTCACCCTAAGGAGCCCTAGTGCATGGTTTGCCTTCTTTAGGATGACAATACATTGCTGACTCATATTCAGCTGGACGCCTACAAGGATATCCAGTTCCTTTTCAGCAGCTCTGTTTTCCCAACAGTCAGTTATCAGCCTCTAATGCATGGATTATTCTACTGCAGGTACACACCTTTAATTTATTTTGTGCTGAAATTAATATGTTTCTGTTTTCCCAAGCCTCAAGTTCCCCAAGTTCTCTCTCAATTGAGGTTTTAGAGTTTAGTATGTCAGTCATTTCACCCCATTTGCTGTCATATCTGTCATCAGCAGATCTGATAAAAGTGCAGTCTGTGTCATGACACAGGCCAGTGATAAAGATATTCAATTACCTGAGCTTCAGTACTGACCCCAAGAGCAGTCTGCTTCTTACCAGGAACCAAAAAGATGTTCAACCAATTATTGTTATATTTTATATATAAAAATCCAGCCAGTGTTCAGTCCACTTAATTATCCTCATTTCCAGTACATACTTCATGAGCTCCAAGTGAAAATACTGTGGCAGATGGCATAAGAAATCTAACTAGAATTAAGGTATATTGCATGCACCACTCTTTCTGCTTCCTCTTCCTCATTTCAATGTAGAAAGTAATTACATCAAGCATGATTTAGCCTTCATAAATCTATGCTGGCTGTTCCTGACTATCTGTTTGCCCAGACAGCCAAAATTTAGACAGATATTAACAGGATGCAAAACCATTTCATGCAGAAACTTACTAAAACTTGAACAAATTTGCCACTCACTGCCAAAGAATGGACAAATCCAGACAGGTTCTAAATGCTGAGAAGAGATAATTAAACCATGAAATCTGTAACGGATGTGATCTTGTGGGATGTGACTATTAATATAGGATTGTTAAAATGTATATCACCTGAGAGAATAGTTTAATGCTAATTAAGTTTTATAGCACACCATAATTCTAATGACTCATGGCTCTGTTACAAGAAAGAAGAGCATTTGCTAACACAGGCACTTACTCATGCTAACTCCATCACTCAACTTAGAATCAGAACAATTTACTGCTAGCACTAATAATAAGCTCAAATTATACCTTTCAACCTAAAACTCTCTTTTAAAACCAAGTTTCACACATACTGCTGTATGGAAGGAATTTTTTTTCAAATGCCTTAGCTACCAGTTCCTGATCAAGTTGTGTCATATGGTTGCATCTATATTCTTCTCCATGAAAATCTATTTTCATCTTAAACTAGATGGTCTACCTGGTTAGGCTACCATTTCTACTACAGCAGCGAAGTTAATTAGCAACAATTAGAAAGCAGGTGTTCAAGTACAGCTTTACTAAGCTTCCTGACTAAGAAGACAAAACTTGCTCACTTATGCAGCTCCATAGACAATTTCAGAAATTTTATTCTGATTTCACAGTGAAGCATTTCACCTGATTTCACCTGAAGCATCGTATGTTTTTGCAGTGCTCCATAAGTGAGACTGCATATGGCCAGGATTACATTGTAGAACAAGGCAATCTCCCTCATAACTGCAGTTATGAGTTATTTTACCAACAGCTTAGCTATTATTCTGGTTATGGCCTCACTTGTCTATATACCATTGGTATAACTCTGGAACCTCAAAGAGGAATTAATGTCCTGTTAAGTGGTAAGATTGGGCAAAATTTGGGGCGATCACTTTGAAATAAGTGTGCCAGTTTTCAGAACAGAAACACGAAGCAAAGTGAAAAAGAATAGAACAAAGGACTGTAGTGCAGGAGAACTACATTTATACAAAACTGATACCCATCTTTTCTACAGGAAAACAGAACTATTGAAATAAAAGATATATTTTTCTCATTACAGAATAACAAGAGATTCACCACACTGTGAGTAGATGTGGAAGATGGGCACATAAGGAAAAATCAGAATTTAAACTATCAGAAAAAGCCAAAAATTATGTCATATCTTCTTTATTCAAGAAGGCAAAGGATAGTCAAGAATAGATGTTAGTTCTTCAGAGTTTTGCATAAAATTTTATATATATATATGTATGTATGTATATATACTAACAACTCTAAAGTATATGAAATACTGAAAAATGTTCCTGGATATCAGATGCTATAGCTTTTTAAACATAATAAATAAATTCTGCCATGACTATTGAGGTAGCACTATTGACCCTTTCCCAGGGTCTCAGTTCCCCTCAGCAATTACTTTGTGACTCTAAAACCATCTAAACATAAAAATAAATATATTTTTTAAAAAATTTAAAACCCACACAATCATTTTATCTTGATTAAAAAAAGATTCCCTAAGGTGACCAATTTAAAGTGTTAGGACGTAGTAGAAAGACCATCATCAAAATCATTAAATGATCCCTCTCTTTTGAAAAAACAGCTGAGTAACACTCTAGGCACTCTATCTCAGTCCTCTGTGATTCCAGGTGAACAGATCAAAGAATCACTGTCACAAACTAATCAAACACCACCACAGGATTTAATATTACACCTATAGTCCAATTCATTTATCTTATTAAAAGTTGATCAGCTTCCACACTTGGCAATGTGTACCTAAGAGCTCAAACTTTACTTTTTATACTGTTCCGTTCCATTCCTTCTATTATTCTAGTACTTCATAAAATCTACTTCTGTTTCTATGAAATCCTGGTTTATTAATATAGATTCTTTTCCTTTCAAGAGAGTAAATGATTCTCAAAATCACGAACAAATTTTACTTTCAGTCTCATCACAACCTGTTATCTCCATTGTAGTGAATTCAGTGATTATTTTAAGGCCAAAGCTGGGAAATGTGATATTCAAGCAGCAATTTGGAAGTTTCAGAGCCACCTGTGAGGCCCTTTGCTTTTATAGCACTTATGTCTGAATGCTGAAAGACAACCCTAAAATTTAATTGTACATAGATTACCATATTTTACTGCAATGTATTAATTTCATATATGCCACATGGTTTTTCTGCATTCTCTATTAAAAAAAAATAAATGAAGAATTATTGTATGCATGCATCTCATTTAAAGAGCTTCACAATATATTTATGATCAGTTGAGGGAACTCCAGCTATTGTGCTGATAACAGTGGATAAATCCTTTTGAGGGAACAGCAAGCAACACAGAACCAGTCAGCAGTTGAGAAGATGACTAATAGACAAATTTAAATCTGAAGACTTTCTTTTCAAATATATTCACTAAATTTTACATACACTGCACCAAAAAATATATAATTTAAAAATTTTAGAAAATAATTTTGGCAGCCCAAGTTCATAGCTGGTAAAAATCTATTACACCTTAAGATTAGTTGCAAAATGGCATATAAGTAGCCTATTGATTGCATTTCACTGCTGGAGCAGATGATTCCATTTATTCTCATTCTACATTTCTGATCCAGTCTTCAGTCATCTTAATAGGACAATGCACTCCTACACATTTTTTAATACTTTATTATTTCAAATGACCCATCACCATTTTGAAGGAAATAATACTCAAAGTAATTTTAACTTGTATATATTATTATAAAACCTTTCAAAATAAGAAACCTTATGATTCACCACAGAAAATGCAGGAATTGATAATTGCTTCCTTTTCTATGTTTCTATTGGACACATAGCAACCACAAAATCCAGTATATTGATGATATTAAAAGAGTGACTCTATATTCCCTATCTGCATTTGTTATTTTCCACACACAATGATGGAGGAAGATTGATTGTAGTCACTTCCTGCCCATTTTGTTCTGCTGGAAGCAAATTTTGATGCAGAAAAGCCAACTATCATAACAAATATTTCAATATGATGAAACATTCCTATATTTATACAACATGCAACATTTACTTGCCAAAACTTTATTTTTATTTTTAAATGTATTAGTAGGTCATTAGATTGATTAGATTATTATTTTTTCATGTCTTTCTGAACATTTTCTTTGTTAAAGTAAAGTTTAGATAAGTCTTAGTCTGAAGAGACCAATATTAACTCTTATTTTACTACTCAGCCATTTATAACTTTAGTGATTACTTTAAAGAAGTCATAAGCTGGAAAACAGAGTAAATAAAACAACTGTCTTGCAACCTCCACACTGTACCAAAATAGCTACAAAACTTGATTTCAAAGCATCTCTGTCTCCTTCCTTTCCTTTATCAGGAGAGTATCATTCACTTATTTCCATTAAATCTATTAATTCATGCTTCTACTAGATGATATTTACAACTCTGTATAGTGGTGTTAACATAATTTCATTGATTTCTATTCGTTTTCAGAAAGTAAAATTACGCTAACCTTTATATGTTCAATATTTTTATTTTAAAAACAAAACCTACCATTTCAGGCAAGGCTTCCTACCTCCACCAAAAAAAAAAAAAAAAATTAAGAAGAAACTTAAGGAAATTGTGCTAGTAGAAAGAACAGATTAATAATAAAACTGAAAGGGATATTTCATAGCCTTCTTCAATGCAACAAGAGGTGGCCTGGCCTGCTGAATAAATGTAGAATGAGGGAAGAGCAGTTATTAGTGATCCTGACTTCAGCAAGGTAAGTCTCTCCTATAAAGCACTCACTGAAAAATGATGAAATACTGATTAGATTAGTGAATGGTGAGATGGATTGGAACGTGGCTGAATGGCCAGGCCCAGAAGGTGATGATCAGTGGCACAAATTCCAGCTGGAGGCCAGTCGCTAGTTACGTGCTTCAGGAGTCCTTAATGGGGCCAGCACAGTTTGACCTCCTCATTAGTGACCCACGTGACAAGAAGAGACTGCACCCGCAGCACCTTTGCAGATGAGACAGAATTGGGAGAAGCTGCCAACGCATCAAATGGTTTTGTAGCCATTCAAGGGGACCTCAACAGTTTAGAGAAAAGAATCCCTTGAAGTTCAATGGAGGGAAACAATGCTCCTGCAGGCTCCCAGTGCTACCGAAACCTTGGCACCTGCACCTAATACAATGGCAAATGAGCTACTTGACAGCTGCTACTTCTTTTTCAAAGACCTTGGAAAACAGCTCTCCAAGAAGTAACTTGCCACTCAAGGCCCAGTGTCCCCAGGGACTTATTACAACATGGAATAGAGTAGGTTTACAACAGAATATTGTCAAAACCAATTACTTTATTGTGAAATAAGTGGTTACCTGTCATCTCAGGATACATGCCATTGAGTCATGTAATCAGCTTTTCTTATTCATAGCACTGTATTGTGAGTGCTTAACTTCTAAGTAGTGCATTACATTTCATAATGGTAGATTAGACTTCCAAGACATTTTGATCTTCAAATAAAGCTCACTCCTTTTCATTCATACACCTTTGTTAACTGAACATAGACACCTTCACAGATATTTCTATTTAAAATCTGCATAGAGTGTATTCCACTTCAAACACCTACGGTAGTTTTATCTTGTTTTGATTTCTACTCTCTTCCCTCAGCAGGTAGTAAGTAAAATTCAAATTAAAATTCAAATTAAAATTCAAAAATATAAAAATAAATTTCATCTAAATGCTATATGGTTTTCCCCAAATATATAAAATTAGATATGTTTTAAATATTTGTGCTGTTAAGAAAAGCATCTGTAATACTTTAAAGGATAAACATCAACATTTATTTATTGTCTAATTTAAATTCAATATAAATGTGTTTTCAAATATTTACGCATAATTGCAGAAGCATTGTCTCAATGTAGTAGTAAAAACCATTCAAGAGGATGTTATATTTTTTTCCTGAAGAAGATTAGAAACAGGAATACAGAAATATTTTGGAGTACTAACAATGTTTAATTATATTCACATTTCAGTTCAGCTGAGACTTTTTATCATGTCTCACTTGGATGCCCTCTCACTTGAGGGCATAATACTTATTTTATTAGTATCAAAACAAAACACAGAAAAGCTGTCATGGAAACTCAAACCTACAAATGGGTGACTAGTAAGTGATCTTCAGTATATTTTATTTGGTTGTTCAAATTTATTATTATTTGAGTCTGACACAAGCAGTACAGTTTATTACTACTTTATGTAAAAAACAAAGAGTTATATTATTAACATATAAATTATAATTTATTAATATATAATAATACATATTACATATGTACTAATATATTCATATCCACTTATGCACAAAGAAGCAACAAATTTCCTCAGATTTTCTAGAAAACCCGCTGGACTGTACAATCATATTTCAGAAAAATATATATTTAAGTACTCTAGTGCTGAGGGGATGAGATTCTACATTTTCTGATTCTCAGATAGTTTCAAAACCATACAAAATATAATGTAAAAACACTTTGCAGAGGAAAATATTAAATTAAAGTATGTCATTACAAAAAAATATTGGCTAGAATTGAATGAGGCTCAGAAGTTGCAATCCTTTTTCTGGCACTCCAGTATGCAAATTTGGAGTTGAAATCAATTGCAGTTTATTTAGACTTAGTGTTTTGGTAAATTCTGATGAGGAAATTTTCTTCTGCTGCTTTAATTTAATCCAACCTTGTAAAAGAAAATGTCTAGGTACATTTTTACCATTGTCCACTTAAAAAAAAATACCCTTACATTAGCTTCCTGGACTCTATATTGTGCAACAAGAAATGCAGCAATCAAGCTTAATGTAAAGAGAATTACTGAAGTCACAAATATAATGTGCATGATCTCATAACTTTTAATGGCTATCATAAAGCCTTGTACTTACCTTCTGTCTCACTTCATATGCTTAGAAATAGTTAAGTCTATCATGGTATCCTAACTGCAAAACAGTGACATAAAAGTAATCCACTGCTACACAAGTCCCAAATAAGTCAATTTATAACTGCCATTACTTCCAATAATTGTCCTGGCCTTGCTTATTTTATGAGTCTATAAAGCACGTCAACTCCAGCTCTAAATGAAAATAAAAATTTTAAGTACTATAAATCAACTTTTGTTGTCTGGAATGAGGTGAACGAAACCCAGAAAAGCAAATTTTTGAGAAAAGTCTCTTCAGAGGAATATAGATCAAATTGGTCAGCAGGCTGCTGCCCTTCCTCTCTAATAACACATCTCACCTGCTAAATAGACTTACCTTTTATCCCAATCATTAATACCCCAGAATAGACTCAGGAGTAGATGTCAAGATCTTGGGACTCTTTCCAATATAAATGACGAAGACATGGAGGAAAACTATGATTGTCTTCAAGGTAGAAATCAGGATATCATGTTCTACATTGATTTGTAGCAGTAATCAAGGTAGAAATTTACCATATAGTATTAAAATCAAAATAAACCCTCAACAGAGCAAAAACAGACAGAAGCAATCTAGTAGTGGGTGGTGATGCTTTCCTTGAAACTCTCTTTTTAACTGACTCACCAGCAAAAGAATGCTAAACATTCCTGTCCTAGGGATATGTTACGATGATGTATCCCCAATCGCCTGTTGGGTTTATGCTGGATATTATACTCTGTACCTTTAATTTGGATCTGAGAGTAAAACAGGGAGAAATGCACAATTTGTTTTCAGAAACCTTTCTCCCTGTCAGGCTGACCTTGAAGAGTGGGAGT